>PVIR01009834.1:0-51857 GCA_004026965.1 Petromus typicus | reverse complement strand
AAACATAGGAAGTGACTAATACCAAGAAAACATGTTCAGGACACCAGAGCTAACTTGCTAAAACACATAAAAGAATCAGGGAAGTAAATTATTCACAGAATGAAAAATGGACTAATCAAGAAGAACAGCACTTCAGATGTCAAATATACAAGACGGTGTCCATCCCAGGCACACAAAAATTTTCATAAATGTTTACTGAATGTGAACATGAGTGAGTAAGAAAATATGAGGTGATATATTAAAAGTTTAGTAATAGTTTTATTCTGTTTTGCTTAAATGGCCATATAATAATTCATTGTCAATCTAAAGTTTTCACTTTTAAAATTATGTATGAATTATTCCCCCCCACTAAATTTCTATAGGCAAGAATTAATTCTACAAAAGTGATCATTTTTCCCTGGAAAATTGAACAGAATCAATGGAAGACATTGATGAAAAAAAAAATTTTTTTTTTGAGACAGGGTCTCGCTTTTTGTGGTTCAGGCTGGCCCTGAGCTCAGCCTCCAGCTCACATCAAAGCAATCCTCCTGCCTCTGCCTCCCGAGTGCTGGGATTACAGGCATGAGCCACCACGCCCGGCACTGTGGTATGTGGTGCTG
The DNA here is from genome assembly GCA_004026965.1 of Petromus typicus. Taxonomy (NCBI): domain Eukaryota; kingdom Metazoa; phylum Chordata; class Mammalia; order Rodentia; family Petromuridae; genus Petromus; species Petromus typicus. The sequence continues at coordinate 51,258 of PVIR01009834.1, read as the reverse complement.
ATTGCTGCTAGGCGTGAGTCTCCACACCCAGTATTGTATGTGGTTAACCGGGGATCGAACCTGGGTCCTTGTGCTTGCAAGACGGGCGCCAGAACCACTGAGCTAAATCCCCAGCCAGATGAAAATTATTTGCAAATAAAAAGAATTTGTTTTCCTTCACTAGTGACTTTTTTCTAAATTTTCTTTCAGTAAGAGAGCCATTAATCTATTTGGTTTTATCTGATAACTATATTTTTACATTTAATTATACATATAACACATGCACTAAGCATACACTCTGTAAAGAGCATTTCTTAATAAAGGCAATACAGTATGTTTCTATAACCTAGCAAGGTCAACCCATGAAAAGAATAAATAAAAAGATAATTAAGTAGCTGATAGAATCATCTAGGAAGGTAGAAGGAAGATCATTTATGGAGGACAAAATGATGGAAAAATAAATGGAAAATGATGAGGTCACAAGGTAAAATGATAAAGAGAATTGCACTTGGAGTCAGGAGACAAGGTTCTTGTTCTGTGTCTTACTTCACAGTCCAGAACCAAGCAATTTAGCTATGCTTAAGTCTCCCAGTCTTTACTGTGCCCTCATTTTCTATTCAGGAGCCATAGTGATCTTTAAAAAAATATATATATATATATATCAGTCTAGTCATATCACATCCCTGCCTGGAATAGTTTCTTGTTAAAATAGAAATGAAATATAACTCTCTCCCTTGTCCTTTAGTATTCCTCTACAGCACAGCCCCACTCAGCTGTCTGAACTCTAGTCCTGCCCCTTTGCTCTCATTCACTGACCCTGGCTTCCTTTTCTGTTTCTTATGCTCCATGAAGCTCACAATCAGTGTTTGTCTGGCTGGAATCCTGAGTCCTAGGTCTTCTTGTGGTTAGCTGTTTCTTGTTACTTAGGTGTTGATTGTCCATTAGAAAATATCTATTCTTGCCTTGTCCATCAATCTCTATCACTTTACCATGATTTATTTTCTTTATAAAATTTTCTCATACTATATAGAAAGTCATATTTATTTGCTATATGTATTGATATGCTGTGTGTGATCCTCCCATAAAACATCTCCTTGCTTTGCTTGTTTATTGCAGAAATCTCAGACTCTGGCTCACGATGTATGATTCATTAGTATTTGCAGAGGAAAGGAAGATAAGAAAGTGAAACGATGAAGAAAGAGAAGAATAGGATCAGAAAAAAAATGTAAGTTGATATAATGGGGAAAATCAAGACATTATTTAAATACCACATCATCTTGAGTATCTTTAAGTATCATGTACTTGTGGTTTAAAAGAGCTTCATATACTATGGTACTCCTGTTCTTAATATGTCAGTGAAATCTGAACAATGCAATGATTTCTCCCCATATGTGGGAGAATAAGTGTGAATGTATGCTTTAAATTTCATCTTTTATTTGAGTAAAGTTGGGATGTGAAGAAATATGAGACACCCTCAGAACACAATCATGATGTCAGCATTCACAAAGCCATGTGCTAGCCCTCTGAATCACACTCCTTCAGCTGGCTTAGTTAATTTTGAAGTCGATAAAGGTAAGAGTGCCAGATCAAACCCAAACAGTGCCAGTATAAAACAATAAAATAGTGGTAAACAATAGATTATTTCAGTGGCATATGGCAAATCCACAGGCAGACCAGGCTTAAATATAACCTTTAAATTCTGTTTAGAAGTGAATGTCTCAGTTACTGCTTTAGCATTTAAGTCAGTCCTTGTAGGTAAACAATTATTTCAAAGAAAAGAACAAGATCAGATAAAGGAAAAAACTAAAACAGAATGACAATTTAAAAAGAAATATACACTAGAGTTAATCAGTAGCACATGCATGACAGTCTAGAAAAGGCTATGCAATATGCATGAAAGCATTCATACAGATGGATGGCAACAAGTAGACCAACAGAAAGGAAAATGGACATAGATAATACCAACAGAATGAGAAACTAAGGAAGAAGATGAAAAAAACAAATTAATAAATAACAATCACCTACTTTTCTATTTGAATATATAATCAATAGTTGTATCATTCAAATAATGTTATGATTCAAATAAGTGTTAAAGGTTTAGTCCCTAGGATGGCAATAGTAGGAAATGAGACTCTTTGAGTGACAAGGCCTCAGAGAAGTTGTAACAAGTATGCCCTTGAAGAGGACAGGGACCCCAGACCTTTCCTCTTTCTTCTTCCACATTAGAGATGAGTCATTCTTCTCTGATATATGTTGATCCCATTATGTGCTTCTTTGTTCCAGACTTGAAGCAACAAGGCCCAAAAATATGCACTGATATTTTTAAACAATGAGCTAAAATAAACCTTTTATTTTTATAAATTGATTGTACAGGAATTTGTTACAATGATGAAAAGTTAACACAAATGCTGACAAAATCCCACATAGTGTCTTTAAAAAGAAGTGGAGCATGTGTTCCTGAAATCTTAAGCTCTATTATCCATGTCTAATCAGGAAATCTTCCATACAGATTATCCCTTCACTACTTGCTCAATCCCCAGCCATACCGTTCTGGGAAAGGAAGCTTCAGAGTGAATAGTCATTTCAAGTAGCTAGCATTAAGTCTGTAGAGTGAAGAATCAAGGATGTGACTTTATGATCTCCTGTAAATTAATGTGTGTATATTAAATTAAACAATAATTTCTGTTTTTAAATTGAAACTATACACTTACACACTAATATAGACACTAATAATCATAATAGTTTTTTTTCTCCTAGGAATAACTTCTGGATTGTTCAATGTCAATGGCTACTCATATTTTTTTAAGGAATGGTCTTAATGAATGATCATTAATGATGACATGTGTCTGAATAAAAGTAATTGTTCATGTACATAAACATTTCAAGTAATTTATAACAAGAGTGACATCAACAAGGTGACTACATAAAGTTTCAACCTTCATTTCTCCCACAAAACCCCAACAGAGAATAAACATCATTATGAAAATTCTATCCAATACGTAGTAGCAGCACCAAAGGGGAGTACAAAGCAAATAATCAGGTTGAAACAAGCCAAAAGAACAGCTTCACTTTACCAAAAGAACAGCCCCTCCTTACACTGGCGTGGTTCAGCACAGAGTGAGCAGGCCTTAGTGCTTGTGTCCTCTCTCCGGGAGACGCGCAGGGTGGAGCATGCCTCCAAAACTGCAGCTGTTTGGAAGACTGCCAGGGACCTGGCTTCTGACTTGCTTCAGCAGGAATACAATGGGAAATGGCGTTCTGATACCTGAGGGTCACTGATAACAAGAGGAGCAGTGTGGAGCTTGTTCCACCTAGAACTTTGTGGTACACTGAGGAGAAAATACACAATGTGAAAGTTCTTGTTTGGCATAGGAGAAGATCTGGATTATATATATTGCATTGTGACTCTTCAGACGGCTGCCCAAACGATAGCTTTGGATTTTTTCCCACTTGAAACACTGATGAAACTGGCATAATTTAGATGTCCTGGGGCTACTGGGAGCAAAAGAGTACAATGAACATTCAGTCTAGCCAGCAAAGCACAGAGCAATTGAGACCTTTTCTTCAATAAGGAGTGAGAGAAGCACCACATGAATCTGGCATTCTAACTTTTGGGAAAGTTGCCAAGAGACTGGCCTGTGTCCTGCCAACTTAGGTCACTGATGAGATGCGGGCAGAGTCCAGATGCCTAGTGGTCATCGCTAGTGGGGGAACTCAGACTAGTTGAAGAACCACAGTCTTTGCAGTGAGGCGACAGACACAAAAAGAAAAGAAGAGAATTATGAAGCCCTGAAAAAAGGAATTCACAAGCCTCTCTCCCTGAGAAACTAGGAGCATAGTTTTCAGAGACCCCCGAATCTCCATCTAGGCTGGTTGGGGAAAACCTTCCCCTGAAGCCATGCAGTTCATAAAGGTTGTGACAGAGAGCAGATCCTTCTGAGACACTTATAAGGCTCACCCAAGAAAAAGGGAACCATGACTCAGATACAGTAATAAAATAAATCTCTAGAAATGGATCCTACAAGTACAGAAACATATGAACTACTTGAAGAAGAATTCAAAATAACTTTCACAAATACACTCAACAAACCCTAGAAATGATAGACGAATAAAGTAGAGTATCAATAATATTTTAAAGATCCAAACAAATTTGGAACTGAAGAAAATAACCTGATAAAATCACTAGTAATGTTTAACAATAGGCAAGATCAATCCGAAGAAAGAATTAACAACACTTTAAAATATATAGAGGGCAGGGAAATGGGAAAAAAATGAGAATTAAGTCATGGCATACACTGGTACAAATTTTCAGTGTTGATTGTGATCATGATATGTATATAAAATGTACCAATAAAATCAATTATTTTTTAAAAATTGTTATAGGAACCAAAGAAAGAAAAGAATATAAGAAACTGTGGTTTTCAATCAAGTGAGTCTATTTATGGTTTATGATTATTTCAGATTAAAAGTGAGACTAAAACTTAAATCTTTGAATCTTTAAATCTTAAATCTTTGAAAAGGAGCATGCTTTGTACAAGAGAATTTTCAGAAACTACTGAAGGTCTTCTCAGTAGAAATCTTATAGGACATAAATGAACAGAATGATATACCTAAAGTGGTGTATCAGGAAACCAAATAAAATATAATTATCTGAAAAAAATTATCCTCCAAATGTGAAGAAAAAATGAAGATACATCCTGAGACAAACAAAAGCAGAAGCATTCTCATTGCTGGGAGGAAATACACAGATTTTAAAGGAGCAAAGCTTTATTTTGCTCAGTAGGCTCAGCCCAGAGAGGACAAGCTCCAAAGCAGAAATGGTATAGTGAAAGGGAGGGGCAGGGGCAGCTGCTCATCCAGAGGCAGCCAAAAACAGATAGAGAAGGAGAAGCCAGGGACAACAATGCCCTCTTCCAGGTCACAACATCAGTGACTCACCTTGACCCAGGCCCCACCTCCTAACAGCAAGTCAACAATTGCCCCTCCCCACGATCCAATCACTTTCTGAAAACAGGAAACATTTGGGGAGCATTTTAGACAAAACAACAACGTGGAAACAGATCATCACCACTACACCTGCTTGCCTTATCCATCATGTGAGGGTACAGTGAGAAGATGCTATCTACAAACAAGAAAGTAGGCCCATACCGTGCTCCAAATCTGCCAGTACCTTGATTTTGGACCACTAATCCTCCAGAACTATGAGAGTTTCACTAAACCATACTGTTTATAGTATTTTTATACTCACCAAAAAGATTACCAGACAACTATATTACTATAATAATGACACACAAATAATTGTTAATTCTGATATAGAAGAAATAAGTGGGGTTTTTTGAGGGTGTTTTGTTTTGTTTTGTTTTGACAGGGCCTCTGTAGTTCAGACTAGTTCAGAGCTCAATCCCACATTTATAGCAATCCTCCTACCTCTGGCTTCCTCTCTGCTTCCTGCCTCTGCCTCCGAGTACTGGGATTACAGGCATGAACAACCATGCCCAGCATTGTGGTATGTGCTACTGATTGCTGGTAGGCATGAGTCACCATGCCCAGCATTGTTGTATGTGGTTATGGAGTATCAAACCCGAACTCATGTGCTTGCAAGACAGGTGCTGGAACCACTGAGCTAAATCCCCGGCCCAGAAGAAATACATTTTAAAAATTATAGCTGTAAACATATGTTAACTGATAAACAATATAAAAAGATGCTACTGATTTGTAACATAAGTAACACAGAATTGGAGTCTATAAAATTTAAGAGCTTTTATAGGCACATTAGGTTGCAATATTGGTTAGGATTTTTTATAGTTACAGAATCAACAAGAAATAGAAGCATAATTATGCACAGAGATTCATTAGTAGGCTCACAGGAGACAGTAGGAGAGGATGGCTGTTGGCACCTGATGAACCGGAAGACACAGTAACTGTTCATCACAGGAAGATGGAACTACAGAACAACAGGCACCAAGGACGCAGCACTAGTCATCCTCCACATTCACTGGAATTTCTATCAAAATTTTCACACCATCTTTTATAGATATACAGGAAACAGTTCCCAAAGGACTTCAAATACCCAAAATAATACCACAAATGCAGAAGAAATTTGAAAGTAGCACACTTTTAAATTTCAAAACAACAAAGATACTGCAATCAAGGGAATGATATTGACATAAAGATCGATAAATAAACCAACATAGCAAGATGAGCAGAGCCCAAACCCATGCACTTATACAGTCACACAAGATGCCATGACTATACAGGCGGAAAGGAAATCTCTCCAAAAGAAGATGTGGAAAAAAGTGTCTTTCCAAGTGGAAAGAATGAAATTAATATGTATTTTACAGCTTGCACACAAAACATGACTCAAAATGGATTAGAGACTTACAAACCAAAAACCATAAAATTTCAAGTAAATAATATGTAACAAAGCTCCAGAAGATGAATATTGGTAATAATTTCAAGGCCAAAAAATCAAAATAGACAAAACAAAAATAGGTTAATGTATCTACATGAAACTGAAAAGTGTGGCATAAAAGAAAACAATACATAGAATGGAAAGGCCATAGATGGAACAAAATAAAATATGTGTGAGTGCATCTGGTAAGACAAACAAATCAATAACAATACAAAAATATTAAAAAGAGACAGTTTTCCAAATAAGACAAATGGCCAACAGACATAGAAAACATGGTCATCAAGGATCATTAGGGAAATGCAAACCAAAACCACTCATTAGTATGGCTAATATTACTTAAAAGTGAAGAAAATACAGAAAGAAGATGAGGGAACAGAGAGAAAAGGAGGAGAGAGGAAATTAAGGGAGGAGAAAGTTTTGAAAATAAAGTGAAAATTAGAAGAGTGTGCACTGTTGCTCAGAATGTAAAATAGTGCAACCATTGACATTCCTCAAAAATGAAAAATAGAACTGGCTTATGAGATATTAATGAAACTTCTAAGCATTTATCTTTTGTAAAAATGATTACATTTTTAATAGAAAAATAGTATTTGGGATGGAATTTTGCTTTCACCTTCTCTTTTTCCTCTTTTTAAAATGGATTTTATTAGTATATTTTCTACATACATTATGAACACATTCAGCATTAAGAATTTGTACCTGTACATGACACATCTTGATTCTCAGTTTTACCCATTCCTTTGCCCTCTACAGGTATTAGAACCAGGATCTTAAAGAGATATGTACTCTCTTATGTTCATTATTATATTATTACACATAAGTGAGAAATGCAAACAACTTCAGTGCTCACCACCAGATAAGTCCATAAAAATCTAGCAGGTATTTATATGGTAGAATATTATTGAGCCTTAAAAATAAAATAAATTCCATCATGCTGGACATGGTTCAACAAGGTTGAAGCATGAGGATATTATGCTAAGTAAAGTAAACCTACCACAAAAAGACAAGTACTGCTAATTCTACTCGTATTAAGCACCTAAAACATTCAAATTGAGAGAAATGGAAATTACAATAGTGATTTTACAGGCTAGAAAAAGGGAAAGATGGAGGATTACTGTTCAGTCTCTCTTTCTCTATTTCCTCTCTGTGTCTCTCACGCTTTTTTTGGTGTGTGTGTTTGTGTGTGTGTGTGTGTGTGTGTGTGTGTGTGTGTGTGTGTGTGTGTGTGTACAAGGTGTTGAACCTACAGCCTTCTGTTTTACATTCTTAGTCCACATATATATTTTTATTTTGAAACAAGGTCTTGCTGAGTTACTAAATAACCTGCTCTAGGTTGAACTTGCCATCCTTCTGCCTCATATCCCAAAGTGTTACAGGTATAGGTGTGTCCAGCTAATTCAAGATGGAAAATTGTAGCGTTCCACTGTCCCAAAATTTATTGAAGGTAGATCATGTGTTACAATTCTTTTTCAGTTAAGATGAAAAGAAATTGTTCGGATTTTTGACTTGGGGTATCAGGATGTAGTATTGGCTGGTCTTGAATTCACTACATAGCCCAAAGTGGCCTCAAACTTGGGAAGAAACTCCTGCTTCATCTTCCCAGGAAAAATTATGGACATGTACCATTATACTCAACTGCACTGGTGGTATAGTGGTGATCATAGATGCTTTTCATTATACTCAACTATGAAAAGATACTTTTAACATTCACAAAAAAATAGATTTCTTTAACTTATTTGTACACTTGCATAATAAAGCCTTTTTATCTTTGATTCATCTGTATGTATTTGCATGATACAAAGACAAAAATGTGATCATCAAAAATGAAATTATTGGGCCAAGGATTTAGCTCAGTGGTTCCAGCACCTGCTTTGCAAGCACAAGGGCCTGAGTTTGATCCCCAGTAACTACATATAACAATGCTGAGCATGGTGACTCGTGCCCACCAGCATTCAGTATCACATACCACAATGCTGGGCATAGTGGCTCATGCCTGTAATCCCAGCACTCGGGAGGCAGAGGCAGGAGGATTGCCATGAATTCTAGGTGTGCTTGGACTGAACTACAAAGGGAGACCCTGTCTCAAAAAAAATTATTTTGTTAATATGACTGCAGAAGTAATATTATTCATTGCACTCTAAGTAAAAATCAAAAATAAATTCTAATCTCAAATTCTTTTCATAAAATTATAAACTTGATGATAACTACTTTCAACTTCCATGTGAAGAGTGAAATATCAGTCACTGTATAATAAAGGCCAAGGAAAAGAGCAGGACCTTGAATGTAAGGTTCAAACTTTCCTTGTCTAGAATGACAGCATAAGTCCTCATACGGACCTGGCACATTGTGAATCATGAAGTCATGATAATCAAGGAAGTTTCCATAGACAATGAAGATACTGCAGGGCTTTGAATTGCCTGCCCTAATGAAGCACAGCCCGAACATATAGAAGATCATTGTGATTAAGAAGTTGCATCTGTTTCTTTGGTATTTGAAAGTGTAGCTACTGCCTCATCAGATGTCATTTCTGCTGTCCATCTCTCTAACACTGTTTTTGTCACACACAGACTAGGGGATTCCTCACAAGGGAAACCAGACAGAACTAAGACTTGTTCACATCTCTACGTTTCTTGTCTGACCATTGTAAAATCAGACATGGATAAGGAACTAGTTTCGTTCAGTTCATCACAAGCTGTTTAATAAAATCATTGGGAAAGAATCATGATGTGAAAATAGATCCTTGACAATATATTAAAGTGTCAGTTTATTTTTATTGTCATAGAAGTCTTCATCATATTAAACATTATGATATGTACATATTCAGAACCAGCCTCACTCTATAAAGTTTAAGTATTCATAAGATTTATTCACTTACATTTTCTTCACAAAGGTCATTATATATGATTCACTGGCTAAATCAAAGAATTAGAGACAATTGATTTGTTGCAAAATTTTGCTCAAATGAAGTTCTCAAATAAAGTGTTATAGCTATTAACATAATAGAAAAAACTTTAAATTTCTTGAGGGTAGACTAGTACTGTGATTGGGATTGTGGAAAACAAAAATATAAAATCAACTTTGCTGAGTAGTCTGCAAACAAATTTATATTCTGATCTTAAGCGTATTCCCTACTCTTGTTAAAGCTTCAATGCATCCTGTGGTTTACTTTCTATAGATCTTTCTTCCTGCAATCTCAAATGAATGCATTTTCCAATGAATGAATGTTTAGAATAGCCTAACACTTTTACTTCAAGAAAGTAACCATACTATTCATTCCAGTAACTATTACAAATCCTTAAGGCTCTTCTTAAATCACTTAGCCAGACTCACCCACTCATCTTAACAGATGGGCAAGCCTCCCCCTTCATAGAAAAAAATAGCACCCATCAGTCCACCTCCTATACGATCTGCGTGTTCCCTAGCTTTCCCTCCTTCCCTTCTGTCCCACAGGATGTCTCGTCTCTCTTCCAAAGATAACACTTGCATCTGTATTTTTTCTCTTCTTTTTTTCTCCTTGTAGCCTCTGTTCTTTCAAGAAATCTTTATTGGTGCGTTCATTGTCCAGTATATTTTAAGACTGAACATATAAGCGTGAAGTAAGACAAGCAAAGTGTGAACTTTCCATGGTGTCTTTGTATCCTCCAAGGTCTTCTCAGCGGTTCCCATCACTTTTATTTTATTCTCAATATAGCCTCTTGCAGCCTCTTGCTCATCTCTTTCCGCTTACAAACACATTTAATTCAACCTCATAGTTAAGACTTATCTGCTCATTTTTTTATTTGGAAGGATGTATCTCCTTCCCTTACAGACACTCTTCTAGAATCCACTGTGGTTTCTTCCACCACTCTTTTCTGTCCTCGGTGAACAGCAATTTTACTTTTGTTTTCTGAATTCCGCTAAACGTTGTTTATTCTCAGTCTCTGACAGCCTCCCTTCTCTTAAATTCCTATGAATTCTATGACAGAATGTAGTATACTCTTTTCATTATACTTGATGCTACTTCTCCTTTCTAGCTTGAATCTTTACTGCTCAACTCTTATGTTTCCTCTCTGCCTTTCTGCTATACTTTGGATCTAACAACACTCCCTCCTCCCCCCGGTTTGTGTATTGGAAATATGGTTCTCATTGTAGTAGTGGGAGATGGTGTGATACCTTTAAGATGTGGGCCTAGTGGAGATCATAAGCCATTGAATCTACTGCCAGTGAAACACTGTGCTAGTTCTTGTGGCAGCCCTTGGTAATTTTCATGAGAGAGTTTATCTCAACAACTTTCACTTTAAAAGAGGAAAAAGCTGATTTTGTCCCGTAGTTACAGTTCATGGATAACCCACTCCTGGGGATAAATGGCAAAGCAGAGGAGCATACAGAGGAAAGATGCTTCTCCTGTGAGGAATGGAAAACAAGGAGAGAAGAGAGAACCTGGAGAGAAAAACATATGCTTCAAAGTCCCATCTCTAGTGATCCTCCTTTGCTGACCAGAGCCTACCTCCCAACAGCAAGTCAGCTGTATCATCCTCATGATTGAGGCACCTTCTAGAAACCCTGCCTGTGAGCACTTTAGGGACAAATTTGTCTCCCTCTGTCTCTCTACCTCTGTCTCTGTCTCTGTCTGCTGACCTGCCTGCCTGTCTCTCTCTGTCTCTCTCTCTGTCTCTCTCTCTCTCTCTCTCTCTCACTGCTCCAACTCTCTACCATCAAGTCATGCTATGTGCTCATCTTACCAGAGGCTGAACCTATAAGACCTACACATTTTGATCTTTGAATGTCTAAAGCTGAGATCAAAATAAACCTCTTTTCTTCCTAAGTAGCTGGTCTCAAGTATTTTTTAACAGTGATAAAAATCTGATTGGTACACTTTCTTTTCTTATTATACCTCCTTGAACAATTTTAACCATACCTTTATCTTCAGCTAGTATCTATGTCCTGTTAATTCCAAAGTTCTGTGTATTTATGTCCGTGGGTGAAGCGTTCTTCTAAGTTTTCAAAAACACATAAAACATTCATATTTAAGTGTCCTCAGGCATCATTTGCTTAAAAGATTGTACATATTGCTATAGGAAAACAGAGAAAATTATTTTTACTACCTGTGGTAGTTATAACACTCAAAATTTCAATGGCACAATGAGATACAAATAATTTTCTTGTTTGTATAAGATCCAGTTGGCAAGATGGTAAGTTTGACAAGGGAGATCAAGGTAGTTTTGGTACTCAAGTTCCTGGGAAATCTTCCTCCCTCATTTTTTGCAGTACCAGGGATCAAAGTCAGAACCTTACACTTGCCAGGCAAGCATGGCACCACTGAGCTGCATCCCTGACCCAAGTCTGCTTTTCTCATCAGGTAGCTTCCAAGGTGTAGGAGGGTCTCCTTCAGTTAGGAAATGGAAAGAAGTTTGGAAGGTGATGTGAAAAGTCATTATATTCCTGCTCTGTAACTCACAGACTTTTACATGACATTAGAGAAATTTCAGTGATATAGCTGAATTCAGCGACATAGCTATCCACCCCAAAGTAAAGAGAGTAAGAATGATAGTCTGTAGCTGAGCAGTGATTTCCTAGTCACCTATACAACATGCATGGGCAACACATATTCTTAGTAAACATCTAGAAGTCTCTGCTACAGTGGTTCATGTGTGACCTTTGCAGACAGAATTTTGTTTATTATTTTATTAATAAAAGTGGAGAAAAATGAGAGAATAGAAGAGTATTAGGGTGTTTTGATTGTTAAAGGGAAGAGAATGCTTAGGAATCAACTAGCTTCTCTGCTTACTGATTTTATTTCCTTTAAACTAAATCTCATATAATTCCTAGAGTTATGTGCTTTCCTATTTCATCCTTTATTTTCCTCTCCAGAGATATATAAAATTATTTTCTAGAAATAAGAATAAGAGAATAATCTTTGTAAAATTGGTTAGTCATTTTGTTCCATAACTTAAAATATTCACCAACTAATGACATATATTTACTGTCTGGCCACAAAAGTCCAGTGAGACCCCAGCCAGGCTTTCCCTGAGTTTGACTATCTACCATCAGTTGCCACCCTCGACTCTCTGGGGTCTATTCTCCATTGCTAGGAAGAGGGTAATCATGAAAAGGTGCCAGGAATAATCTTCTTCAGGCCTTTTTGTGCCAGAATTGACCATCCAAAAATATCACATATGATTTCAAAGGCATTGTTTTCCAAATATTTAAAGAAAATGCTCAAGTGGTCCCGGGGGTTTGAAGCACATTCTGTAGTCCCTTAAGAATCATTTCATAGGTGCTCTGTACTGAAATAGTCTTTTTGTCTAACAGAGGCTTGCAATGAGTAGAAATCATATATGAGATATAGATTATACAAAAATAATCTTCTTGGAGACTTTATTTCCAGGGAAAACATTTAAATAGTAACAACTCACTACCATTTTTGGATCACTCTTTGTACTCTCCTATTATTTACTGTATGATTTATTATTGACTTTATACTCAATTTTTAAGGGTAATATTTAGGTAAAGCAAGAAAATAAAGAAGAAACTAAAAAGAAACTCCTAAGAAAATGTTCTAAGTTTCACCAATGAACACAATATCACTTTTCCCCTCAAGTTTCCATTTTCTACCCATTGCTTGACAAAGCATATATAGAATAATGATAGCAATATACACTACAGATATGCCCAAAACATAAAGTATCAAATTTGAGCTTTTTCATAGGTAGAGAAAATAGAAATAAAACTAAAAGAGTGGGAGGCTGAAGCAGTAAGATGACAAATTCAAGCCCTGGGTGGGCAATTCAGTTACTAGTAAGAACTTGCCCCATATTAAAAAAAACAATGAAAGAGTATAGGGTGTAACTCAATGGGAAGGCCTAAGTTCAATCTCTGGATGCACAAATCTACAGTAACACCTCTGGTCATGAACTCTTCTGTTTGCAAACAGTTCAGGTTGCAGACAAAGCATGCAGCAGAATGTTGCTTCCATTTGCAAAGTCTGCATTGGGTGAGAAACACAATAGCCATCTTCCCCACACAATCCAAGACAACCATCTTCCTCCAAATCATGAAATAAATGTATGTATTATATGTACATCAAAGTCATATGTATTATATTCAAATACATATGCATTATATATTTTATATGTTTATGTTATAGAATATAGACTTTATATGTCTACACATTACATATATAAACTGAAAGTGCATGTGTGAAAGCCAAAATGTCATTATTGTAATACTAATACCTCAATATGTTCATAGTTATTCCAAAATGAAATAAGAATTTATTTAATTAAACTAAGAGAATGTCCCCAAGGCTGTGTGGCAGGCAGAATTCAGGTCTCTGCAATATTGTTCCTAGGTACTTCCAGAAATAGATTATATGACCAAAGTCACTTTGAAGATATAATTAAGTTTTTAATCACTGACCTTAAAATAGCAGATCATCCAGGTGGACCTAATCTAATCACACAAAACCTTAAAATCAGTGCTCTTTCTTTGGCTAGTAGGATAAGGAAAAGTTGAAAATTCAAGACACAAAAATAGTTTAACCTCTGATAGCTGATTGGAACATTAAAGAGGTCACACATCAAGGAAATGCCAGTCTTAGTCCCAGGACTGAAAACAGTCTGTCCCAGAGCACCCTGACATGAGCCCGGCCCAGCTGGTACTTGAATGTCAGTCCTTATAAAGTGCTGAGCTGGCAAGGCCTAGCTGAGCTACACTGTGCCCGGATTCTAAAGTGTTGTAATCTTTTCTTATAGGGTCCATAGTCATACCTGCCTTTTGGGTGTGAATCACATCCAAGATGTGATTCTTTTTCTTTTTCTTTTTCTTTTTTTTTTTAGGTTTTTTGAGACAGGGTCTCGCTTTATAGTTGAGGCTGGCCCTGAGCTCAGCCTCCAACTCACATCACAGCAATCCTCCTGCCTCTGCCTCCTGAGTGCTGGGATTACAGGGATGAGCCACTGCGCCTGGCACTGTGGTATGTGGTACTGATTGCTGCTGGGGTGAGTCTCCATGCCCAGTCCTATATGTGGTTACCGGGATCGAACCCAGGCCCTTGCACTTGCAAGACAGGTGGAACCACTGAGCTAAATCCCTGGCCCAAGGTGTGGTTCTTTTAATCTCAGAGTAACACCCTTAATCCCAGCAACACACAATAATACAATTACCTTTGATATTCCTCACCTATAACCACATGAGGCTCTGGGGAGACATTAGTCAACATTATATTTTTAAAAAATCACAAAACACAGACAATAATCTTCATTTTTTTCATTAATTTATTTCATGGATCTAATGCTAATTAAAATAACCCTTGGCAGTGATTGAGTTAAAATTTAACAGATGACATTTTAGTGAATAGTTTATACACATTATCTCAGGAAATTCATAGTTACCATGTGAGCTAAATATTATGGTTGTCCCAATTTTGAAGAAACAGATACTGAGATTTAGAGATATTTCTCTTATCTTTAGAGATATCTTGCAAAACCCACATAGTTAGGTATGGGGCAGGTCTGTGGAAGTCTACCCTTCTATCTCTGTGGTGGACATTATCTTTAGAATCAAATAGGTAAATCTTTTAGTCTAGAATGAAAGTGACATCATTTAAGAGTTTCCATGCACAATGAAAATATTATCTCACTTTTAAAAATTTTACTTTTAGACTTCTTGCTAGGAAAAAGTTCAATATTTGAATAATATCACAAATTTTGTTTGAGCTAGTCAATGTACCAGCTACATACATTTGCAAATTAATAGAAGAAATTAGTAGAATTTCCAAATGCATGTAGCCGGATAATGAAAATGAGCTCTTCTCTTCTCAAGGCTTAAATTGAAATCACCCTCTCTGTGAAATTAGCTCTAAGGAGAAGCCTCCAAGTTCATGAAGAGCCAGGATATCTGCTAGCAGCCTCAGAATTTGTCTTCCTGCCAAACTTGGAGAAGTACAGCGCCCTCTGCTGGTTAACACCCTGGAGGAGATTCAGTGTAAACATCCTTCAAAGACTTTGAACATTTAGGGTAAATATGTGCTACAGAGATTTTCCACTAGCAGATCTGCGCTAAAAGAAATTTTGGAGGACACAAGAAAACGATATTGAGTAGCGAATTGAATTTATTGAAAGCGTTGAAGTATACTACCACTCAAACTCAGGGAATGTAGCCTTATGAGCCTTACAAATATGTGAGAGCAACAGCTTTTTCTTGGATACTAGTTGAGGAAAATCACCTCCTCTGTCACAGTGTTTCCCTTTCCCAACGAACCCTGCTTCCTGTTACCCACACATCTGAAGAGTCCCCTCCTACTTTGTACCAGAGCTGATGTGTGTGACGGTAGCATACAATATCAGCAAGACTATGTGATTTCCATTATTAGGTTATAAAACTTGTGGCTTATACTATGGACGCTTTCTCTCGTGGATCATTCACTCCAGGGAAAGCCAGATTCTATGTTCTCAGCTTCCCTATGGAGAAGGCAGTATGGCAGAGAATTGAGAGTTCTCTGACCAGAGTCAGAAAGGAGATGAGATCCTCACCTTAACAGTCTGTGAAGAGCTGAGTCCCGCCCACCACTGTATGAATGGGCTCGGGAGAAGACACCACGCCCAGCAAGGCTTCAGATTAGTGTGCCCCCAAAAGCTTGGCTGAAACACTTGAGTGAGAGACCTGTGACGGGGACCACTCAGCTGGGCCCAAAATACATCAAATAATAAATATTTATGGTTTTAAATGCTAAATGTGAGACAACATCTTTAGATTAAATATGTAATACTCTTCATTATTAATTTTGTGACTCTTGGATCTAAACAATAAATCTTATTTCATATATTCTTTACAGTTTTCTAATATTCCCTTAGCATTAAAATGTCATTATCTTATAATATAGCTTCTAATTGTGATAAATGTCAAGAAGTACAAGTTAAATATATACACACATACATTACAAAAGCAAAGTTGATGTCAGTACAAAATTTTCTTCTTTGCAGTAGGAGGTTCTAACTCTACTCATAATTATTTACAATTTACTTTGTTGCAATAAGTAATGAAATATATTTGGTAAGATAACACTTCCATTACTACTGACAGAATAACTGAAACAGACTCTCTCAATTTTTAATACCTGTAAAAAAAAGATATGTATCATGATATATACATATATATATATATATAATTACAATTTGTGTGGTTTTCCGGCATTATTTCAGTATTAGCACACAATAAACAAATGGTTGTCTCTATACTATATGCTCTCCTTCATCCACTGATGAGTCCTATTTCCAAATGTTCTTGAACACATTGATACATGCTATAATATCTCTATCCCCATGAATGATATTGCTTCACCATAGTAATGCATTTTATTCACTAATTTCTTATGATATGTAAACTATGATTTGAGAAATTCATGTAATTTCCATTAAGTTATGTATGCTATATAAGTTGAATTTTTGTTTCTAGGTATTCAATGGTTTTTTTATGATTTTTCCTTTAATGTTGTATAAAAATCTGATTAGTTTAACTGTCAAAGCCAAATTCTATCTTCCAGAGCATTTATCATCATAGTTTATATGATTATCTGATGAGGTACTTTCTAGACTGTCAAATAAACAATGGCATAAAATAAACTACTATTGTCAATCTGTACAGCAATCTTATTCTAACAGTTTAATTAGAAAGAAACTCATCCTTCTAAAGCCAACCATGTTAAATGTGATAAAAAAAAACAGATCAATTACTAGATATGTGTCAAGAACATGAATTTATATACAAGTGATTAAACATTTGACAACACTGTCAAACAGTCAAAGTCACCAAATATGACAAGACTCATCATATTCTTCAAAAGTAAATCACCTATTACTACTTTTTCAGGGCCGAGGATTTAGCTCAGTGATTCCAGCACCTGCCTTGCAAGCGCAAGGTCCCTAGTTCAGTCCCTGGTAACCACATATAACAAGGCCGAGCATGATGACTCATGCTCACCAGCAATCAGTACTATTCATTTTATTTCCAATTAATACATGGTATAATTAATTTTTTTTTTTTTTTAGTTTTTTTGAGACAGGGTCTCGTTTTTGTGGTTCAGGCTGGCCCTGAGCTCAGCCTCAAACTCACATCACAGCAATCCTCCTGCCTCTGCCTCCCAAGTGCTGAGATTACAGGCGTGAGCCACCACACCTGGCACTGTGGTATGTGGTACTGATTGCAGCTGGGGTGAGTCTCTCTCCACACCTACTATGGTATGTGGTTACCAAGGATCAAACCTGGGTCCTTGCACTTGCAAGACAGGCACCGGAACCACTAAGCTAAATCCCCGGCCCTGGTATAATTAATATTAAGAAATTACATAATTGATTACATAGTTAACAAGTGGCAGAGGTGAAGTTTGCAACCAGAATCTCAAAACTAAATTGATGCTCTTAATTCCAAAAAAGAAATCAAAACTTTTGAGTAGTTCTCTAAAATTGTGCAGATGTTAGCAACTGCATGAGATTACATATATCTAAAAAATGTCTGTTCATATCAGATGCGTGGGTCTTTGAAGTGGGTCTTTAAAGTGGGTCTCTAAAGTTGGGGGTCAGATTTTTTTGAGTTCCCTTTCATTTTGTTGGTAGTTTCTCCTGCCGTGCAGAAGCTTTTTAATAAGATGAGATCCCACTTGTTGATAATTTCTTCTAGTTACCATGCTACCAAGGTTTTGTTTATAAAGTCTTTCTCTATACTGATGTATCCAAGAGTGCTGTCTAACCCATCTTTCAGCAGGTTTAGTGTTTCTGTTTTAATATTTAGATCTTGTATCCATTATTTCAATTGTTCTTTTTTATAAAATGGAGTGTTACTTTGCCATAAACAATGATAAGTTAGAGGCAATATAGCTAAATGGATGCACCTTGAGGCTATATGCATAAGTAAAATAAATAGGACACAGATATGTAAATACCATATCATTTCTCTAATGTAAAAAATTGAAGGTGTAAATAAAGTCCAAAAATCTATGATAGGTATTGTGAAATAAAAAGAAAATTTTCGGGCTGGGGATTTAGCTCAATGATTCCAGCGCCTGTCTTGCAAGCGCAAGGACCCGGGTTCGATCCCGGGTAACCACATACCTATACTGGGTGTGGAGACTCACGCCCAGCAGCAACCAGTACCACATACCACAGTGCCGGGCATGGTGGCTCACGCCTGTCATCCCAGCACTTGGGAGGCAGAGGCAGGAGGATTGCTGTGAGTTCAAGGCTCACCTGGGCTACATAGTGAGCTCAGGGCCAACCTGAACTACAAAGCAAGACTGTGTCTCAAAAAAAAGTCCTAGCCTCATCCCTCACTATTTCCAGCAATATCATTCCAAACCTATACATATATTGGATATGTATATATGTATATACACATACACACACAACACACAAGCGCATATATATATATATATTAATTATAGAGTAGAGGTAGAGTAGCTTATTTTTAAATCTTTTTACTGGCAATAACTAAAAATACAAGGTTAAAAAGAAAAGGATTAACATGGACAACAACATAGGAAGACAGTATCAGGCTAAAATCTAAGTTAAAACAGAAACAGGTGAAGGTAAACAGTAACAATTCTCAGTTGATTGATTTTGATGTTCTTATATCAAAAGGAGAGAGGTAAAAGTCTGATCTTATTCAAATGTTGAAGTTCTACAAGATACCCTAACACTAAGGTAAAAGAACAGAAGAATAGAGCAAGATAAAAAGAAATGAAAGCAGCAAAAAAGATTTCTTCAGTGATACGCATAGGAGGGGAGGGAAGAAAGAAACTTGGGGGATTTCTAATATGCAGGCATAAGCGAACTTGAAGGCATGGTTCACATTCGCATCACAGGCACAATGACCAGAAAGCACAGGGCAAGACAAAACAGAAAGGAAATCTTAAATTTGATAATAAGCTTTAAACATCCCAGGATAGGAGTGGCCTAATATGCCTGGAAGTAAAAGATACATATGTCCAGAGGACATGACTTCACTTTGAGATTCAATGTCTAGATGAATTGAATTTCAAAAGATAAAAGAGCACACAAACTAACTACAAATACATACACATACATGCATGCACACTTACATTCACATAATAATCAGAAGCATACAAAAACTCCAAATATATTAACATAACCTAGACAGACATAGATGTTTTCAATGTTTACCCCCAAATTAGCGTCAAATTTGGCTGGCCCTGAGCTCAGGCTGGCCCTGAACTCAGCCTCAAACTCACATCACAGCAATCCTCCTGCCTCTGCCCCCCGAGTGCTGGGATTACAGCACCGGCACTGTGGTATGTGGTACTGGTTGCTGCTGGGGTGAGTCTCCACGCCCAGTATGGTTAGTGGTTACTGGGGATCGAACCAGGGTCCTTGCACTTGCAAGACAGGCACTGGAACCACTGAGCTAAATGCCCGGCTCAAGTTTTTGTTTTTCGTTTTGTTTTGTTTTGGTTTTTTAATCTGATTTTTTTTAAATATAACCCCTAGATGAAATCACCAACAAATTTAAAACTCAAGGTATACATTTAATCACTAGTGCCTAAG
This sequence comes from Petromus typicus, assembly GCA_004026965.1. Lineage (NCBI taxonomy): Eukaryota > Metazoa > Chordata > Mammalia > Rodentia > Petromuridae > Petromus > Petromus typicus. The sequence goes on along the minus strand of PVIR01009834.1, from coordinate 31,332 downwards.
AAGTAGGTTAATGGAAATACAGGCAATAAAATATTAGGGGCTGGGGAAAGAGGCTCCCAAACATAAGAAAGGTCTTGCTACAGTGGCTTTTGCCATTTCTGTGTGGCATTATACCACAGCTATCTATTTTCTGCTAAAAAAGGGAAAAAATCAATAAGAATGGATGTTAATGTTCCCTTTCTTATAAAAGCAATGTATGTATTTCACAAGAAAGTTAATTGTGAACAACTAACTTGTACAAAATACAGACCATGATTTTCTACATGAGTATACAAAACCCTACATGAACAAAGCTCCTAAAGAAGTATTAGAGTCATCTTTTCAGTTTCAAAGAGTCATAGCTGGAAGACTGAATGTCCAGCCTACATTTTACAAAAAAACCCACCAATCTGAGCAACACTCAGAGATGACCCTATGTTTGTGGGACCTGAGGGGTTCCTGCACCACAGGAAAGCAAAAATTCTGAATAAATATATTGAAAATGCTAAAGAAATTTTCATTTTACCTACATTAATTCTCCTCCAAGGTAACACGGTACTTGACAGGCCTGCATGTCTATAATGGCCTGTGTATATAATTTCTCAGACAGGATAAAGTGAGAACAAAGTAAGCACCAATGTTGTCTATGGATTCCCGTCTGCCCACTATGAACAATGAAAGTATGAGAACAGTAAAATGTCTGAGGACAATTAGAAATAGAGAAAAACTGTGGGAGGTCATAGCAATAAGCGTGTGGATTTTAGTGACCAGCCACTGATCTGCTAAGTGGCTTAAAAACTCCCCTAAGAGACCTATTTATGAATCCTCAAAACAAGTAGCCTTCCAATCCCCTGCACCAGCCGGTGCATTCTTCCAGCAGCCATCTTGCTCTCCAAGGGCTAATGCCGTACACCATGTCCCCAAGGACGGTGTACCTCATGGCCCCACCATGATGTGCAAGACCCTGAAGACAGCACAATGGGCACAAAAGCAGGTGCACATCATAGCCACCAGTTAGACCAAGTCAGAGCACAAACATAAGGAAAATAAACTAAAGCTCTTACCACTAAGCCTGGTTTTCTTTTAGAAGACAAGGCATACAATACAGTGGGCTTCTGTTTTTCTTAAAAGGAAACATGAATGCAATAAGTGTAGCCACACAAAAGGTTTCAGAGACAAAAGCAATTTCTAGTTAGACTACTCATAAAGATTTTTCTCTCCCTCACTGAAATAAAAGACTAGAGTGAATGCCTGGAAGAAATAACTCCTTCAAATGCAAAAGCACAAATGAAAGACTTCAAATAATACAAAATAAATGTGGTATTATACAAGAAGTAAAATAAGCTCTAAAGACTGATTCCAAAGGAATGGATACACACAAATTACTTGACAGGCAATTCAAAATAATCATTCAAAAGAATCTCAGTAACCTGTGGTAGAACACACATACGCTGTAAAGATAAGGAAAAAAACATATAGTCGCAAGATTAAAAGTTTAACAAAGATAATAGCCATACAAAAGAATAAGTAGAAGTTATGGAGTTGAAGAATTAATGATCTAAAATGAAAACTTCACTCTAGCCCTTTGAGAGGAGACTTAAGTGAAATAATAAAATTAATAAAAGGCAAGTCATTTAAAATTACCCAGTATGCCTGAGTTGGACAATTTTACCTTATAATTCAGTCTCTTGGTTTCTCACTGCATCCTTCTCCTCTGTACTCCGGACAAGAAAAAATCTAAATCTTTCACTTAGTAAATGCACTCAGACTTCCAATCCCCAGTCATTGTTTTATCATTTATTCTCTCAAGAAGTCCTTATGTAATTATTTAGCATTTACTATTTTGAACAACAGAAACATTATAGAAGTCATTTTCAATGAATTTGTGAAATTTAATATCTAGTGGATAGAAAAGACAAACAGAAACAAGATTACAAAAATGGTTCCAGGTACAGTAGGTGCATAAAAGAAGGAAGGAGTGAATTTCCTGGGTCATATCATAGAGAATCCTCAGGTTATGATGATTCAATGTTTTTTTAAATTTAATGATGGTGAGAAACAATGCAAATTTAGTATAAATCATATGCCCAGTTTAAATTTTTAATTTTTCTTGGGCTAGCATTTTGTAATACTCTACCACCTTAGGCTGATGCCATACACCAGATCCTCAAGGATGGTACACCTCATGGCCCCACAATGATGCCCACCCCTTAGGGGTGGCAACAAGTGTCAGCTGTTAGTCACATGCTTGCTTGCAAGGGTGGACAACAATGCCCTGCAGTATGCTATTACTTAGCTACAATACTCAGTGTAAGTTAGTGTGGGTGCAGTTAAAATGGAGTATGACTTGACTGGTTTTGGGATCCCCTGGGAGACTGGGGCACAAGTCTGTGTGTGTCTGAGAAGGTCATGGAGCAGTGACGTTTGGATCTCTGCCTGGTCCCATCCCTTTCCTCTCGTACTTTTCCTCTGCTCCTAACTACCATAAATAAAGCAGATTTTTTTTCTCCCATGGAATTCTCTAGAGATCATTTGAAGATACATGACTGCTCATGACCCAGCCTAGAAACATCAGGACTCAAGCCAAGGTGATTTGTAGAGATAGGCAGGTCTTGATGTCGTCTGTGTACCTTTCTGCAGACTGATACACTACCCTATAAATTCTGCTAACTTGCCCTCCCATTCTGTGGGGATTTACAAAATGAACTTTGTATTCTGTTTAAGATGTTTACTTGTACTCAGGTGACCTTCCTTCTTTTCCCAAAGACAGCTATTATGGCCATCACTTCCACATGTGTCCCATATAAGCCTACGTGATTCTAATAAACTTTGCTATCAGCCACCAGCTGTTAGTCCTGTCAATTACGTAACTCATGGTTGCCAGCCATCAGGTGGTAGGTTATAAGCAGCTACTGGCCAACAGTCATCAGATGGTAGAACTGTTGTCTACAATCGTATTCCCAATCTTCTTCCCCATCAAGGGAAGAACTCTGAAGACTTCCCCTGTGATATTCCTGCCTTTGAACCAGCCCAACATGGATTGAATCCCTGAAACCCAGAACCAAATTAAATACTTCCTCTTTTAAATTTTTTGGTGATGTGTTGTATCCTAGTGACCAAAAAGGTATGTCTAATGTAATTAGGTGTATTCATTTTCAACTTAAGATGCTTTCAGTTTACAATTGTTTTATCAGGACATAATTCCATTGTAACCAGAAAGAGAGGCATCTATATTAGGAAAGAATTAATAGGCCAGTTTATGCTCCAACTAAAATCTTGCAGAAACATAACTGTGAAGAAGGGAGAATTCTTTTTTTTTTTTTTTTGATACAGCGTCTCACTTTGTAGTTCAGGCTGACCCTGAGCTCAGCCTCAAATTCACATCACAGCAATCCTCCTGCCTCTGCCTCCCAAGTGCTGGGATTGCAGGCATGAGCCACCACGTCTGGCACTGTGATATGTGGTACTGATTGCTCCTGGGCGTGAATCTCCATGCCTGGGATTGTATGTGGTTACAGGGGGATCAAACCTGGGTCTTTGATCTTGCAAGGCAGGCACCGGAACCACCGAGCTAAATCCCCGGCCCAAAAAGGGAGAATTCTTGACAGCCCTGTGTGCTTAACTAACCAAATTACTTGTTTTATTCATTTGTTTTATTTGCCCAGTCTTTCATACCTCCTTTAATGATGTGTAACTTAGTTACCAATGTTTTCTCTCTTGTATATTTGATTTACTCCTACTAAATCTATCTCAGGTGTAACCTGTCATGTGGATGCTTCATTATTCTCCTGCCTTAGTTACTATTCTGGTTGCTGAGACAAAATACTTACCATTGATGAATTAAAGAAGAAAGGTTTATATTGGTTCTCACTGTGTAGAGGTTTCCATCCATAACTGGCCAGCTCCACGGTGGGGTGGGGTGGTAGAGGATCATGGCAGATGAGAATCAACTCATGGGAAGGCAGAAGATAGTAAGCATAAGAAGCAGACAGAAGTTTTTCTCTCTTCCTATATATTTCACTCAACTATAAGCCAATTGGTGAAGTTCTATTATCCACTCCCTTATTTTGAGTATCACAACCTAATGCCAGCATCACACCATGAAACCCCATTCATACTATAATTCAGCTACCTTTGAAATTTTCCATCTATAACTGTGAAGCTTTTGGGAGACATCTCTGTACAAGTCATAACATTTCTCAAAACTTAAGTCACTCTCTTCTTTCTGAACTATAGTTTATTCATAACTTCTTTCTGTGTTATGGTCAACTGTTCTCTTCTTATTTATTTAGGGGTAAATATTACAGGGCTTTTATCTTTGCACGTGGTTTATGGCAGTTGACAATCACAATTTATATTACTATCTATTAGATACCAGGTATAAGGTATATATCGTATCTAATTCTAACTATAATTCTTAAGTGTAGACATTATCATAATTATATCTGTAAAATAAAGAGACAGTGATCCCAAACTGACTAAATTTGATATAATTCATAAGGAATAAAACAAACTTAAAGCTACTAGGATATTGGGTTCAACTGGGATTCAGGTAATTATCTAGAGCAAGCTAAAAGTATAGTTAATGAAAGTCTTAAAGTCTATTTAATGAAAATAGTGACTATATTTTTCTTGTCAGGTTGTATTTTATCTGAAGAAATACTTCTTATACTTTGAGCAATATACATTAAATATTTCTAATCCAAAAACTCAGACCTGGCACTTTTGAAAGCTGACATGATTTTCTACAGCAGTAGAAAATTCCAAACTTCACCATATTTGACAGGTCATAATCAAAATGCAGCAGACATATTAAAAATATTATATGCAATTATATGCCAAATATATAAATAGGATTTTTATTAGAACTAAATGAAATTTGTTTTTAGATGCAGCTCTACTCCTAATATATCTCAATATTCAAAACCTTAAAACACTTCTGGTCATGAGCATTTCAGATAAGAAATATCAGATTGAATCTCGTATTTGACATCCATTTAGGTAATTAGGATTTTATATTCTGGTAGGAAAAACCTTCCGAGATATAAAAGCTTTCAATTTTTATAACAAAGAATTTTTTTGAGTTAGTGTGCTTAAAAAAACAAGCAGATCAGTAAGTAAGATAAATGTAGTAAAATGACAAATGTCGTTTTGTGGGTTTGAGAATTGTCTGATATTTGAGAAGTTAATAGGTGGGAAGATTTCCCTTTTTCTATCATTTTAACTCCATCATTTATATTCACCATGACTCCTACTTATCTATGTATCCTTCCAAAATATCTTCAATATCCAATACATTGACATGATTTACTCTTACTTTCTGTTCTTTTCCTAGATTTAGAAATAAGGTTAAGATTTGATTTGACACTGTTAGGACTGGGATATAACCCTCTGTTAGTGTTCATTTTTTAGACTTAGAATTAGGGCTAGGTTTGTATTTGGGTTAGGTGTCTTGACACTGTAGTTCATTTAACAGTTATAAGTTCATTTTTAACAAGGGTAAACACATATGTTTTAGGCTTAGGATAAGGATTCAAATGAGGACTCACCATAGGGACAGTGTTAGTTTGCATTTTCAAGTCACTTTGTGTTCCTTTTCCAATCTTAGAATTAGAGTTAGGGTTAGGGTTTCCAACAGGAGATACAGCTCATTAATAGTTACCAGGTTTTTGTTGTTGTTGTAATTCCTTTACTAACTTTAGGATTAGGGCTAAGGTTAGAATGAGGGTGAGAGGTGATGTTCCCTTGCATTTTCCAGTCTATTAGGTTCCTTATTTAGGTTTAAAATTAGAGTTAAGGTTAAGATTCAGGTTAAGTATATTGTAGGCCTGCATTTACTTCCCAGTCACTTTGGGTACTATGGTTGGAATAGTGTCAGTTAGCATTTTCTGGTCTCTTTTGGATCTAAGGTTAGGACTCAGGCTGAAGATAGTAATGGTTTGCATTTACCACTCTATTCAGGTTCCTTTTGTAGGCTTAGGTTTAGGTTCAGTTGTATTATTTGGCTTAGGGATAGTGCTGGTTGTCATTTAACAATCTCTTTGGTCCAATTGTGGATTTATGTTAGGGTTCGAGTTAGGATGTTAAGGATAGTATTGATTTATATATAACACTGTTAGTGTTCTTTTTTTAGGCTTAGAATTAGGGCTAGGGTTCATATGCAAGTTAGGTGCCTTATAAATTTTCATTTACCAGTAACTTTGGGGTTCCTTTGCAAGGATTAGAATTTGGGTTACCTTTAGGATTCACGAAAGGGATAGCATTTGTTGGCATTTACAGTCACTTGGGTACCTTTTCTAGGCTAAGTGTTAGAGTTAGGGTTAGGATTTGACTTAAGGATAGTTTGGATTGCCATTTACCAGTCTCTTTTGATTCCCTGTCTAGGCTTAGGTATAGGGTAATAATTAGGACTCTAGTTAGGGATAGTGTCCGGTAGCATTTATCAGTCTCTTTGGGTTCCGTTTTTATGCTAGAATAAAAGTTATGTTCAGGATTCTGGTTAAGCATAGTGTTGGTTTGCATTTATCACTTTCTTTCATTTTCTTTTCTATGCTTAGAGCTAGGGTTAGGATTCAGGTTAGGGATATTATATGTTGGCATTTATCAGTCTCACTGGTCTCCTTTTATAGGTTTAGGCTTAGAGTTAGTGTTAGGATTCAGGTTGGGAATAGTGTTAGTTTGCATTCACTACTCTATTTGAGTCTAGTTTCTAAGATTAAGATTAGGGTTAGGATTCAAGTTAAGGATAATGTTGCTTGACATTTATTAATCTCTTTGGGTTCCATTGCTAGGGCTAATATGGTTACACTCTGAATTATGTTAGCAACGGTGTTGGTTTGCCTTTACCGGCCTCTTTGTGATCTATTTCTAGGCATAGGTTTAGGGATAGGATTAGGATTCAGGGTAGGTACATTGTAGGTTTGCATTTACCAGTCACTGCATTCCTTTTCTAGGCTTAATGTTCAAATTAGTGTTAAAACTCCTGTTAGAGAAAGTGTCAGCTTGCACTTTCTAGTCTCATTTGGATTGCTTCCTAGGCTTAGGGTTGGGGTAGGGTTAGGATCTGAGTTACGGTTAGGGTAGTAAGCATTCACCTGTTTCTTTGGGTTCCTTTTCTGGGTTTCAGAGTAGAGTTAGGGTTAGGATTAGAGTGAAGTATAGTGGTTGTTTGCATCACAAGTCTCTTTGGTTTCATTTCCTAGGATTAGAATTAGGGTTAGGATGGGATTCATGCTTGGTAGAGTGTTGGTTGGCATTTCCAGTATGTTGGGTCCCTTTTTTAAGTTTAGAATTATGGTAAGGGTTAAGATTCTGGTTAGGGATACTGTTGATTAGCATTTACCAGTGTTTGTTTTCTAGGGTTAGTTTTAGAATTCTGGATAGTGACATAGTTGGTTTGCATTCAGCAATATATGTGGCTGCCTTTTCAGGATTTAGGATTAAGGTTAGTATTGGGATTTGGATAGGGATAATATTGGCTCACTTTTACCAGTCGCTATGGGCTCCTTTTCCATTATTAGGATGAAGGTTAGGGTTGGGATTCATATTAGGCATGGTGTTTTTTGAAATTTACAATTCTTTTTTTTCCATGCTTGGGATTGGGGTGAAGATTAGGATTCTGTATAAAAATAGTGTAACTTCGCATTTACTAGTCTGTTTTGGTTCCATTTCTAGGCCTAGAATTATAAATAGGTTTAGGATTCATGTTATGTGAGGTGTTGGTTGGCATTTAGCAGGCTCTTTGGATTCTATTTCTATTTTAAAGATAATGACTAGCATTAGGATTTGATTTAGGAATAATATTGGTTGGCCTTTACTAATCTTTTTGCTTTCTTTTTTTAGGCTAAGTATTCAGGTTAGGGTTAGAATTCCAATTAAGGATAGTAATGATTTGCATATACCAGTCTGTTTGCTTTAATTTCTATGGTTAGGATTAAGGTTAGTGTGATGAATAGGTTTAATGATAATATTAGCTTGCATTTATGATTTTGGGTTGGTTTTACTTTGAGTTTAGGATTAGGTTTAGGATTGGGACTCAGTTAATGATATTATTGGTTTACAATATCAGATTCCTTGGGTGAAATTTCTAGGCTTAGATTAGAGTTAGGGTTAGTGCTGGGGTCAGTAAGAGGGTCAGTTACTTTTTACCAGTCAGTTGGGGTGCCCTTTCTATTGTCTGGATGAGGATTAGTATTGTGATTTTGTTAGGCATAGTGTTTGCTGGCATTTAAAATTCTTCTTCAGGTTCCTTTTCTAGTCATAGGATGAGGGTTAGATTGGAAATCTAATTAGCGATAGTGTTAATATGCTAAGACAAATCCCTTTTAGTTTCATATCAAGAATGAGCATCAAGATTAGGGTTGGAATTCAGGTTAGAGAAACAGAGGGGTTCAATATGGCAGTATTTTTACACATATTTCTAGTCTCTTTGCCTTCCTTTTAGACCTTATAATTAGGGGTAAACAGTATTGGTGTCAATGAGAGGATTGGTGGGTATTTCCTAGTCTCTATAAATTCTTTTGCTAGGATGAGGGAAAGGGTTGGGATTATGATAGGGGATAGTGATAGGGTTGGTTTGCTTTAACTGAACTCTTTGGATACTTTTTCTATTGTTAGGAAGAGCATTAGTGTGTGGATATTGGTTAGGGATAGTTGTGGTGTGATTACCAGTTATTTTGGGTTCCATATGTAAGATTAGGGTTAGGGTGAAGGTTGAAATGTATGTTAAGAATAGTAGTGGTTGGCATTCATAATTCTCATTTGGTTCCATTTTAATGCAGAAGATGAAGGCTGGTATCAAATTTAGATAGTGAAAATGTTGAATGGCATTTATGTGTCCATTTGTGTTGTGTACTGAGAATGACTATGAGAATTAGGGTTCAAAATCAGAATAGAAATAGTGTGGGTTTTCCTTTAAACATATCTGCATTGCAAGGGTCTTTGGGTGCATTTTCTACGCTACTGATTAGGGTTAGGGTAAGGAATTTTTTTTTTTTTTAGGTTTCGACACAGTGTTTCTTGGAATTTATGAGGCTGTTTGTGTTCCTTTTCCATTGTTAGGAAGAGGGTTAAGGCTAGGATTGGAGTTAGCCATTGTGGTTCTGCAATTAACATTGTATCTAAATTCATTTTTTAGGGTAAGCAGTAGGGCTAGTGTTAGGATTGAGGTGAAGCATGTGATGGTGTGAATGTATCACTCTCTTTAGGTTCCTTTTCTGTTATTAGGATGAGGATTAGTGTGAAGATGTTGGTTAGGGATAGTTGTGGTAAAATCACCAGTCATTTTGGGGTTTCACGTGAAGGATTAGGTTTGGGGTGTGGGGTGAAATGCATGTCGGAATGATGGTACTAAACAGTCAAAATTCCCTTTTGGGTACTTCTTAACACTGAAAATAATGGCTAGTAGAAAAATATACGTAGCGAAACAATTGGTTGGAATTTATGTGAAGATTTGTCTTGAGTATTGAGGATGACAAAGAGGGTATTAGAATTTGGGATGAAAATAGTGTTGATTTGCCTTTAAACATATCTCTGCATTCCTTTTCCAGGCTAGTATTCCAAATATGGCCAGGCATGGTGCTTATGAATATGGTGTTGATGAAGAATGTGTTGAAGAAGTTCACTGGACACTCTTCTAGCATCAATGTTGGTGTTAGAGAATGGGATTGTAATACATTTCATGTAGATTTACATATATCGGGCACTTCTTTGAGATTCCTACCTAAAGCAAGGATTCAGGGTAGTGGTCGAATTCATGTTATGGATAATGATGGTTTTTATTTGAAGGTGTCTCTGTGTGCATTTTCTATTCTATTCATTAGGGTTGAAGTAAGGAATCATTTGAAACAGACTTGCTTGACAATTACTAGGCTATTTGGGTTTCATTCTCATTGTTAGGAAGATTGTTAAGGCTAGGATCTGAGTTAGCCTAGATGGTTTTACATTTAACATTGCCTCTCCATTCATTACTTAGGGTGAGCTCTAGGGTTAGGGATTGGATTTAGGTTAAAAAAAAAAAATAGTGATGGTTTGAATATAACAGTCTCCTTGTGTACATTTGCTATTACAGGATGACCAATAGGGTTCAGATTCAGTTAGGGATAGTTGTAGTGTGAAGACATGTTACGTACAATTCGACATGTAAGATTAAGTTTGGCTTGAGAGTTGAAATGCAGGTTAGGGACAGTGGTGGCTGGCAATCACAATTCTTTTTTGGTTCATTTTGAATGCTGAGGATCATGGATGGTATACACATCTAGTTAGGAAAACTGTTGGTTAGCATCTTTGTGTATAATTGTGTATTAACGATGAGGATGAGGATTGGGGTTAGGATTCTGGATAGGAAAAGTATTTATTTACTTTTAAATATATCTCTACGTTCCATTTTGAGGTTATGACGGATAGATATGGCACTTATGAAACATGATGGTTATGAAGTATGCATGAAGTGGATTGGATCCAGTTCTAGCAACAGTGTTAGATTTAGAGAAAGGGATTGTGATAATATTAGTGTTGTCTAGCATATATCACTCTTTGAATTTCATTTTTACAGAATCAATTGGGAATAGTGTCAAAATTCATATTATACAAAGTGTTACTTGCCATGAGATACTATCTTTGTGTTTTATATCAATGGTCTTGATAAGGGTTGGAGAAAAGAATCAACTCAAAAGATTGATTCTTGGAATTTATTAAGCTGTTAGGGTTCAATTTCCATTGTTAGGAAGAGGGTTATCACTAGGATCAGAGTTAGGCTTAGGATTTCTGCATTTAGCATAGCCTTAAAGTTGATATTTTATGGTAATCAATAGGTTTGGGGTTGGAGCTCATGTGAGGTGTAGTAATGGATTATATATAACAGGCTCCTTGGCTTCCTTTTCTATTGTTAGGATGGTCACTAGTGTGGGGATGTTATTTGTGATCTTGTGGTTTGATCCCCAGTCCCTTTGTGTTCCTAAGTACAGATTTGGATTAGGTCGAGAATTGAACTGAATGTGAAGAATGGTGATGGTGGGCATTCCTAATTCCCTTTTTAACACTAAAGAGAGATGCTGCTCTAAAAATAAAGTTCTCGATAAAGCCGGGTTCAATTTGTGTCCATTTTCTGTGTACTGAGAACAAGGATAAGGGTTGATGATGGTATTCAGAGTCGCAAAAGTGTGGCTTTGATTCAAAATTGTCTCTGCATTCCTACGCCAGGCTATGGTTCCAATGATGGCAAGGTATGGTGCTTAAGAAACATGATGCTTATGAAGTATGCATTGAAATGGTTCATTGAATCGGGTTGTAGCATCATCCTTTGGGTTGAAAAAAATGGAATGCCGTTATGATAGTACTGTTTGACACCAGTCAGACCCTTTGGTTTTCATTTCGCTTGGAAGGAAGAGCGATAGAGGTAGCATTCATGTTAGCCCTCCTGTGGACAGCCATGTGCTCTTGTCCCTGGGTTTTCTCACAATCCTATTGACTCGGGTCTGGGTAAGGAATCATATCAAGATAGTGTTTCTTGTAACTGCCCGAGCTGTTTGTGGTCCTTTCCCATTGTTAGGAAGAGGGTCAAAAACAAGATTGGAGTTAATGTACGGAGTTCAGCATTTACCATTGCCTTCAGAGTGCAATTTAGGGGACGCAGTAAGGTTAGGGATCGAATTTCGGTCAAGGATAGTGATTGTTTGCATACACCAGTCTCTCTGGCTTCCTTTTCTATTGTTAGAATGAGCATTAATGTAATGATATTGTTTAGTGATGTGTTTCGATCACAAGTCACTTTTTGCTCCAAATGTAGGAGTATGTTTAGTGGAGAGTTGAAAGGTATATTAGGAATGGTGATTGGTGTGCATTCCTAATTTGCTTTTGTTCCCTTCTGACCATGGGTTTAATGACCAGTTTTAAAATAAAGTTGGTGAATGTGCTCATTTCCATTTTCTTTCCACTTTTTGTGTATTTAAAAGCAGTATAAGTATTTGTGTTGATATTCATGATAGAAAGAGTGTTAATTTGTATTGAAATATACCTCTGTAGTCCTTTTCAAGGCTAGTATTCCAAATATGGCTAGGTTCATTTATTAAGAACCTTGATGGTTATTAGCTATGCTTTGAAGTCTTTCATTGCACCCTCTTCTATCTTCATTGTAGGGTTAAAAAAATAAGTGAATCCCATAATGACAGTATTGTTTGACACATATTTTTTGCTGTGTTTCATTTCTGTTGAGGGTTTGATTTTAGTACTAATTTCACGTTATACATAATGTTGGTTGCTATTTGCCATCGTCCTTGACTTTTCTATCAATGCTTACATAAGTCTTGGTTTGTGGAATCATTTTGAGTGATTGTTTTCTGGAATTTACCAGGCTGTTTGCAATTAAGTTTCCACTGTAGGAACAGGTTTCATGCTAGGATTTGAGTTAGTCATTCTGCACTTACCATTTCCTTCATGTTGATGTTTAGGGTTCCTAGTATAGTTAGGTTTAGAACGCATGTAAAGGCTAGTGATAGATTGTATATACCAGTCTCTTTGACTTTTATTTCTATTGTTAGCATGAGAATTAGTGTGAAAATATTGTGTAGTGTTCTCGTGGTTTCATGACTAGTCTTTTCGTGTTCCACATGTAGGATTAGGTTTAGGTTGATAGTTGACATGCATGTTAGGAATGGTGAATGTGGGCATTCCTAATTCTCTTTTGGTTTCTTTTTAGCATTGATGATAACGGCTTGTATCTAAAACTATTTCCGAAAAAGTTGCCTGTCATTTTGTGTCCATTTTATGTTCCTTGAGAATGGAGATATATCTTCCAATGCAAATCAACACCATTTCCATCCCGAATACCAACACTAACCCTTTCCTTCATCTCAATACATAAAACATCGAACCAAAATGGAAACCAACTCTTTCACCTACCTTATTTTTATAATCTCCTTATCCCCAGTGTTAAAAGGCAACCAAGATCAAATTAGGAATGCCCACCAACACCATTTTTAATATTCATATCAACTCTCTAACTAAACCTAATTCTACATACGGATCAGAAATTCACTAGACCTCGATCCACAAGATCCCTAAACAATATCCTCACTCTAATACTCATCCTCAAATTAAAAAAAAAAGAAGCCAACAGACTGATATATGCAATGCCTCATTATACTTGACCTTATTTCTAATGTTAAACCTACTGCGTACTCTAAATATCAAAAAGAAAGAAATGATAAGGTCAGAACAAGTAAGACCAACACCAATCTTAGTGTTACACTTCTTCCTAACAATGGGCAATGAACCAAAACAGGCTGCCAAATTCTAAGAAATACTGTCTCGAAATGATTACTTAACACTTATCAGTAGCATTGATAGGAATCTCAAGGATAATAGCAAATGTTAACCAATATGATATATAACATGAATTCTACCACTATCCTCAATCCTTTCAATAGATGTGAAACTCAAAGTGCCTAAAGTATGTTACACAATACTATCATAATTGTATTGACTTTTTCTAACCCAAATATTGATGCTACAACAGGATCCAATGAACGCTTCAAAGCATACATCATCACCACCATGTTGCTTAAGTTCCATATCTGGCCATATTTACACTAGTAGCCTGGAAAACGATAGCTGAGTTATGTTTAAAGGAAATTCATCAATATTCCTATCCCAAATCCCAATCCTAACCCTTATCTTCATTCACAATTCACAAAAGATGGACACAGAAAGCCAACAAAGTGTTTTTAACTTTACTTTGACACCAGTCATTATTCTCAGTGTTAAAAGAGAACCAAAAAGCGAAGTAGGAATGCCCACCACCACCATTCCTAACAAGCATTTCAACCATCAACCTAAACCTAGTCTTATTTAAGGAACACAATGTGACAGGTCATCGAACCCCAAGATCACAAAAGTATATGCTCACACTAGTGCACATCCTAAATATAGAAAAGGAAGCTGAAGAGACTGGTAGATGCAATACCTCTCTATCCTTTACCTGAATTCTAACCCTAACCCTACTGTCTACCCTATATATCAACCTGAATGAATGGTAAGTGCAAAATGACCAACACTCCTCCCAAACCTAGTGTTAACACTCTTTTTACCAATGGATTTAGTACACAAACAGCCTGGAAATTCCAAGAAATACTGTCTCAAAATGTATCCTTACCCCGACCCTTATCAATAGCACTGATAGAAAATTCAAGTACATTAGTAAATGGCAAACAAATAATCTATAACATGAATTCTACCACTATCCCCAATCTTCTCAATAGAAACAGAACTCAAAGAGCCTAATGTATGCCAAACAATACTTTCATAATTTCATTCACTTTTCTAACCCACAGATTGATGCTACAACATGATCCAATGAACCACTTCAATCTGTACCTCATAACCAGCATTTTTTTTAAAGTACCGTATTTGGCCATATTTACACTAATAGCATGAAAATGAAATGCAGAGTTATATTAAAAGGAAAATCAGCATGATTCCTATCCCAAATCCCAACCTTAACCATTGTCCTCATACTCAATGCACAAAAAATGGACACAAAAAGCCAAGAAACTGTTTCACTAACTTTACTTTGATACCAGTCACTATCTTCAGTGTTAAAAGGGAACCAAAGGAGAATTAGGAATGCCCACCACCATCCTAACATGCATTTCAACTCTCACCCTAAACCCAACCCTACATATGGAACACAAAGTGACTGGTCATAGAAACTCAAGATCACTAAACTACATCTTCACACAAAGGTTCATCCTAAAAATAGAAAGGGAAGCCAAAGAGACTGGTATATGCAATCCATCACTACCCTTGACCTGACATCTAACCCTAAACCTACTGCACACCATATATATCAACCTGAAGGCAATGGTAAATTCAGAATGATTAAGACTACCACCAATCTTAGTTTTGACCCTCTTCCTGATGACAGACAAGGAACCCAAACAGCCTCGTAAATTCCAAGAAACACTGTTTTGAAATGGCTACTTAACCCAACCCTTACAATTAGCTTTGATAGAAAACCAAGGAAAAACAGTAAATGTCAACCAACATTATGTACAGCATGAATTCTACGACTATCCCCAATCCTTTCAATTGATACTAAAATCAAAGAGCCTCTTACGTGCCAAACAACACTATCATAATAGCATTCATTTATTCTAACCTAAATATTAATTCTACAACAGGATCCAATTAACCACTTCAATGCATACCTCATAACCACGTTTCTTATGCACCATATCTGGCCATGCATATTTACACCAATTTCCTGGAAAAGGAATGCAGAGTTTTGTTTAAAGGCAATTCAGCACTGTTCATATCCAGAATCCCAACCCTAACCCTTATCTTCATACTCAATGCACAAAAAATAGACACAAAAATCCAACAAACTGTTTCAAGAACTTCAGTCTGAAACTAGGTATTATCTTCAGTGTTACAATGGAACCAAAAGCAAATTAAAAATTCCCACCACCACTATTCCTAACATGCATTTCAACCCTCAACCTAAACCTAATCCTACATATGGAAAACAAAGTGACTGGTCATAGAACCCTAAGATCACTAAACATACCCACAAACTAATGCTCATCCTAACAATAGCAAAAGAAACCCAAGGGACTGGTATATTCAGTCCATCACTACACTTGACACGAATTCTAACTGTAATTCTACCATGTACCCTAAATAGCAACCTGAAGGCAATGGTAAATGCAGAACTACTAAGACAAACTCAAATCCTAGTGTTACCACTATTCCTAACAAAGGGAAAGAAACAAAAATGTCCTGGTAAATTCCAAAAGACTCTGTCTTGAAATTATTCCTTACCAAACACATCAATAGCATTGATAGAAAACCCAAGGAAAATAGCAAATGTCAACCAACATTTTGTATAACATGAATTCTGTCATTATTCCCAGTTCTTTCATAGAAATGAACTCAAAGAGCCTGATATATGCCAACAATACTATTATGATAGCATTCAGTTTTTAGAACTCTAACTTTGATGCTACAAGTGGATCTAAGGAAACACTTCAATGCATTCTTCATAATCACCATGATTCTTAAGCATCATTCCTGGCTATATTTGGAACAGTAGCCTGGAGAAGGAACACAGAGATATGTTTAAAGCAATTCAACATTATTCCTATCCTGAATCCTACCCAAAGCCTTTGTTCTCATTCTCAGTACACAAGAAATGGACACAAAAGGCAACAAACTGTTTTTGCTAACTTTATTTTAATGCCAGCTATTATCCTCAGTGTTAAAAGTGAATCAGAAGGGAATTAGGAATGCCTACATCATCATTTCTAACATCTATTTCAACCCTCAACCTAAACCTAATCCTACATATGAATAGAAAGTGAATGATCATTGAACCACAAGATCACAAAACAATATCCTCACACTAATGCTCATCCTAACAATAGAAAAAGAAGCCAAAAGGAGTGGTATATGCAATCCATCACTACCCTTGACCTGAATTCTAACCCTAACCCTACTGTGTTCCTTACATATCCACCTGAAGGTAAAGATAAATGCAGAAAGACTAAGACTAACTCTAATCCTAGTGTTAACCATCTTGCTAACAGTGGAAAAGGATCTCAAACAGCCTGTCAAATTCCAAAAAACACTGTCTCAAAATGATTCCTTACCTCAACCATTATAAATAGAAATGAACACAAAGAGCCTGATATAAGCCAAATAATATTATCATTACGGCATTCACTGTTTATAACCCTAATGTTGATGCTACAACAGGATCCGATGAACTACCTTCAATGCAGTCACTCTATTCCATATGTAGGATTGATTTTAGTTTGAGGGTTGAAATGCATATTAGGAATGGTTGTGGTGATCATTCTTAATTCTATTTTGGTTCCCATTTAACACTGATGATTGTGGCTGGTATCAAAACAACGTTGGCAAAAGAGTTGCTTTCCATTTTTTGTCCATTTTTTTGTGCATTCAGAATGAGAACCATGGTTAGAGTAGGTAACCAAGATATGAATAGTGTTGATTTGCCTTTAAACATATCTCTACATTTCATTTCCAGTCTATTATTCCAAACATGGTCAGGTATGGTGCTTAAGAAACATGATGCTTATGAAGTATGCATTGAGGTGCTTCACTGGAACCTTTTCTATCCTGAATTCTAGGTTTAGAATAAGTGAATGTCATTATGATAGTATTGTTTGACATATATCACACTCTTTGAGTTTCCTTTCTATTGAAAGGATTGGGGATAGTGGTAGAATTCATGTCATACATAATGTTGGTTGACATTTTCTACTTGCTTTGGGTTTTCTATCAATGCTATTGATAAGATTTGGGGTAAGGAATCATTCGAGACAGAGGTTCTTGGAATTTACCAGGATGTTTGAGTTCTTTTCCCATTGTTAAGAAGAGGGTTAACAGTAGCTTTGGAGTTAATCTTAGTAGTTCTGCATTTACTATTGCCTTCAAGTTGCCATTTAAGGTACACAGTAGGATTAGGCTTAGCAGTCAGGTCAAGGGTAGTGATGGATTGTATATACTAGTCTCTTTGTCTTCCTCTTTTAATGTTAGGATGAGCATTAATGTCATAATATTGGTTTGTGATCTTATAATTTGATATGCAGTCACTTTGTGTGCCATATGTAAGATTAGGTTTAGTTTGAGGGTTGAAATGCATGTTAGGCATGGTGCTTGTGGGTATTCCTAATTCTTTTTTGGTTCCCTTTCAAAACTGAGGATTATACCTGCTATCAAAATAAAGTTAGCAGAACAGTTGCTTACCATTTTTGTGTATTTTTTTTGTGCACTGTGAATGAGGATAAGGGTTACGGGTGGGATTCAGAATAGTAATAGTTTCAATTTGCCTTTAAGCATGTGTCTGCATTCTTTTTTCAGGCTATTGTTAACAGAACTTGTGAGCTTGCCCTTAAAATTCTTTAATCCTGTTTCCATTGAGGCTGTCCCTTATGCTCCACTGATATTCATGGATGACAGTCCTTTTAAGTATGGATTTGTTGTAATAGACCCAAAAACAAAAAATAAACTATATTTAAAGTTCAGGAAACTTATTGTGTGTCCCTCAAGTAAAAGAGTTAGCAGCTATTTTGGTGGCCTTAGAGCATTTTGCTAATCAAAGCTTTAATCTATTCACTGATAGTTTGTACTGTGCAGGTATATTGCCCACACTTCCTCTCACTATCCTCAAAGTATTACCAGAAAAAGCTCTAGATTCCTTGCTTATAAAAACACAACTTCTATAAGAGCACAAATTCACCCTGTACGTACAACACACACATGCCCACTCTGGTCTTCCAAGACCTTTGGCTGCCGGAAATCACCTTATTGACAGAGTGGTTTTGAAGTTCAAAGCCATAAGCTTTTTCATCAGTCTGCTAAAAGCTTAGCACACATGTCCCCACCCCGACTTCAGAACAAAGCAGGCAAATAGTCTGTGCATGCAGTACCTGTGGACCCCTATTGCTCCTTGGTCCCCTTCAGACTTCTGGCATAAACCCCAGAGGCTTAAAGCCCAACTCCTTGTGGCAAATGGACGTCACTCTTGTTGCTGCCTTCGATAAACTAAAATATGTCCATTCCAGCATTGATACTTGTTCTGATTTTGCCTGTGTTATAGCAGTTACAGGAGAAAACACAAAAAATGTCATATCTCACTTGCTTCACTATTTCTATACCATGAGAATACCCTATAGAATAAAAACTGATAATGGACCTGCTTACACATCTAAAGTATTTTTTAAAAATTTTGAGAGTTACAAAATAGTTCATATTACAAGCATCCTTCATAGTCCTCAATGGCAAGAATTATAGAGATTCCACCGCTCCTTTAAACAAATGTTCTTAAAAAAAGGAAAAAAACCTCACTAGCTACTGTTTCATCTGATAAAGTTCGTTTATCCTTGTTCACCTTTATTTCCTTACCTGTGGTCATCTGAGTCCAGCCATTAAGCACTAGGAACCATTAAAAGGCACTTCTTGTGCCAGACTCATATTGTGAAATGACCCCCGTAACAATGCTTGGAAGGGCCCTGACACATTACTGACAATGGGGGGAGGGTTTGCTTGTGTTTTCCCGCAGAATGCTCAACAGTCCATGTGGATTCCTGCAAATGTCAGACCACAAGATGGCTGTGATGATGTTGGAATGTGACACAAATAACATGGTTAATAAAACAGTCGTGGCTAACGAGGACATTCATAATGGACACATATCCTAGCCAATCCCTCACCACCCCGCCATTTATTCCCCAACCAATCCCCCATAGCCTCATCATATCCTGGCGCGCCCTGACCCTATAAGTTGAGAAAATACTTCCTGAATATGGCGGCTTCCTCCTCACAGAGGACATGTAGGTGTGGTTTTGTTCCTGTCCCTCCCGATGACAAATGGCACCCAACGTAGGACCATCACCAGGTGAGTCTCCCCTCCGCCTATCAGGCCACTGCCTGTCTGGCCCCTTGACCACAATCCCCCATTTAAGTTCCCTCCTACTCCCTGGATGCTCCATGTCCTGCCCCGTCTTCTTTGTCCCTTCCCCTACACTTCCTTGGCCTTTTCGCCTCTCTCCTGATCCTTTTCCTTCTAGAGTAGCACTCACTACTGCCCCACGACTGAGACTTATATCTCTGCCAAAAGGTCCTGTTCGTCTTAGCTTCATACTTCCCGGCCTCTTTGTGGCCACCCCAGTCTGTCTCAGCGCTTTCTAACACCTCCTCAATATGGGCAACATGTTTGTCACGACCGGCCAACCCAGGCCACCCTTCTCCAGATACAGCTAAAGACTCGCGGCCTAAAAGTCCCTCAGGCTATAAACTACTTGAGCTCTGGCGATATATGGAGAGAAGCAATCCCTGGCTCCTGGAGGCCGATCTTATGGAAGCATGTATTTGGAAGCGTGCCAGTCACAATGCCCAATGCCAAGAGAGGCACGGTGATATCTGCCTCCCCCTCAATTTCTCTCCCATCGCCACGGCCATCATTGAGTGCCTGACTCATTGTATAAAGGCGTCTGAGGCGTTTCTTGCCGCTCCCAAACATGGCGACTCTCCGCCTCTTCCGCCTCCTTCCTCAGCTCCTCCGGCTGCTCCCCAACATGGAGCTTCCCTGCCTCTTCTATTACCTCCCCTCCCACTCCCCAATATGGCGATCACTCATCCTCCTCAGCCTATACATGCCGCCTCCCAAACCTTCCTCAACTAGATAGGCCCCCCAGGCCTCCCAATCCTCCTCCCTCTTCTCTTGCCCTCTCCTCATCTACCCCTTTTTCAGCGCCTCTTCGGCCCTGCCCTACTCCACTCACCACCCGTCCCCACTTCAGGCCCCGATCCAGTCCCACACCAACCCTTTCGCCCGATTCCTGTGGTGGCCTGCCCGGTCATCGCTCATGAGGGTGAGGAGGTGTGGGTCCCCACCCCTTCCAAAACGCTAACCTCGCCACTGAGCACAGGACACAGAACCCCCTTGCCCTGTCGCTGCTTGACGATTTTGTACTGTGTGCTAACTATGCCAAAGACTGGCTCGATGTCTCCCATGTGTGTCTCATTCCCAGCGACTGCCTCATCTTTAAGGCGACATATTTGAATGTGTGTGACCACTGCACCCATGACAAATGGGCCGCCGGCGTCGCCATTATAGCTGACCAACTAAAGGGTCTCAGTACAGCGACTGGTCCTACTGCCCAGGAAGATGCCAGACAACCCTATTTTGATCTAGTAAGCGAATGTGAACTACGGGTCTGCCAAAAAAATGCCCTCCACTCAGAGTGTCACTCTCCTATCGCATTTGGTTCAACACCCTGATGAGACATTCCCTGATTTCTGACAGCATGTTATCCAGGCCGTCACCCCTAAGGTCTCCCATCCCGACGTCTGTACAACTATGATTAAAGACCTCGTTTTTGAGGGAAGTCAAAAGATTTTTCATTCTGCTATTGCTCCACTGCACCAATCTACTCTTGATGATTGAATTCTTGCTACCAAAGACATTGATACTGCTGCCCACTCAACCTGAACTATAGTCTCCTCATTAGCTGAAGCTTTCGCTGCAGCCATTGGGCCCTCCAGGCTTGTGTGGCACTATCTGTTATAACTGCCATCAGCCAGGGCACATCAGATGTGAATGTCCCTCACTGGCCCCCTCACCTATGCCACTGCCCTCCATCACCCCTAGATCCTCCCTACCCACTACACAGTCTTAGGCTACCCAGTTTCCACCTATGCCCCCTCCTCAGTGTGCCTGCTCCCCTGCACCCAGCCCCCACTGAGCCCACTGTTACCATTGGAAATGTGATTGTCATGCAAAGTACCATCGTGATGGCTCTGTCTTACCACCCCTCCTGCCTCTGACCATCCAACTCTAGGTCCTTTAAACTGATACTGGGCCAAGTCCCAGCCCCTACCCAAGGAACACCACCTCAGATACAGACATAGCCTCGGGCTCGCTTACTTGGACCACAACCTAAGCAACAAGTCTTCTGGACCTCCACTATAGATCAGCTTAAGCCCCGTCTCACATTGTGGATTTCCAACAAAAAAAATTTAAGATGCTTATTGATACAGGGTCAGATCGAACCATTCTAAAAAGAGAAGAGGTACCCTCCTGACTGTCCCATAACCTTGGGAACCCCTGTAAAATGGGGTTGGTGGTACTATTTGCTCCTGGACTACAACCTGACCTGTCCCCTGGGTTCACCCCAATGGACATTGAGGTACTTTTAACCCCCTATACCTGACATGTCCAACAATCTCCTAGAGCGAGATCTCCTTAAAGCCACGGGCATGATACTTACCACCTATGACCATGCTTTTTATGAAGACTTTGCTGATGTGCGACTCCCCCAATTCTAAGGGCCACTGATGATACACTCCCCACTCTACCCATACAGCTTCAGTGGACCTCAGACACACCTGTTTGGATGGAGCACTGGCCCCTCCCTACTTTTAAATTTGAGGAGTTTCATGATCTGGTCAACCAAGAACTACAAACAAAGCACTAGTGCTTGGAATACTCCTGTTTTTGTCATCCACCAAAAGACAGGAGGATTCCACTTCCTTAATGATTTGAAGGACGTAAATGCTACTATGAGACCCCTGGGAGTGCCTCAGTTAGGCCTCCACGCTTCGCATTAATCAATCAATTGCTGTCCTAGACATAAAAGACTGTTTTTTCCATCCCATTACAGGAGGCAGACCTCGAGCGCTTTTGGGTTCACAGTACCCCCAATAAACAATCAGTACCCTGCCTTAAGATACCAAATGGTGATTTCTCCCATAGGGAGTGAAAAACAGCCCAGCCATCTGTCAAGTTGCAATAAAGGCTGTGTTAGACACCATGACTCTGCCCATTGTTTGCAGGCTCTATCATTATATGGATGATCTTTTAACAACCTGTCCTCAAGAGACACTCCTCAAGCAGGCTCTTTCCTCGATGCTTAGCATGCTCCAACATGAGTTAAAAGTTAACAAAGACAAAGTCCAGATCCACGCTCCATTCCACTTCCTGGGTGTTAGAGTTGACCTCTCTTCTACTTCCTGCTGGGTCCCCACCCTTGCTGTCCCCCAACAACTATCATTATGCCACCTTCAGTAGCTGCTCGGTCAACTCAGTTGGGCCTGACCTTGGCTCCCTATCCCATTAGCCCACCTTGAGCCACTCTTTCAATTACTTTGTGGAGATACCGACCCATCCTCACCACTGTCATTACGCCCCAGGCTAAATAGATTCTTACACAGGAAAATTTAGCCCTCCAATCAGCCTTTCTCTACAGATACGACCCCTCCAAGGCACTCCAAGGTTTACTTCTTATCCTCCTCCTAGAGAGGATCTTAAGGCCTGTGGGAACTTCCCTTAAGAAATACAAAGGGAAACCAAAGCAGAGGGGCAGATCCTTGTCTCTTGCCCTTTATTATCCTTGTCTGAAATAGGAGAGAAGATTCAGGAATTCTCAGCAGTAACAGAGAAACTTGAAAATGAATCTAAATGAATTATAATTCTATAATCTATAAATCTTCTTTCTGTAACTCCTTAAAGTGCAATATGTGCTTTAAAAATGCTGCTGATTAGGGGAGGAATCAATTGAGATAGCTTTTTTGTATGTTCGATTCTCATAAGGAAAACATACAAAATAAAGGCACTAGCCACTTATCTCCCCATAGTAGAAAAAAAGATAAATAAAAAAGCACTTTAAAACTCCTGAGATGATAATGAGAAACACTCAAGAGACAGACTATAGCACTGTAAGTTTAAACATTAAAACAATTAAAAACAACTCCAAATAAGTCAAATGGGCTCAGTTGATCTCATGTTACTTCATGTCTATAAAGAAAAATACATTGAGGGGCTGCTGGGGATTTAGTTCAGTTATTCTGGCATCTTCCTGGTAAGCACAAGGTCCCGAGTTTGATCCCTGGTAACCACATACCACAAATGCCAGGCATGGTGATTCACATCTGTAATCCCAGCACTCGGGAGGCAGAGTCAGGAGGATTTCTGTGAGTTCAAAGCCAGCCTGAACTAGAAAGCAAGACCCTGTCTCAAAAATAAAATAAAAACACATTGAAAAATCTATATATGAAATAAGCACTGGTAATAACAATATAAATGAATTGGCTGTGCTCTGTTCTGCCTCTATAATTTCTTTTGCCCAACAGCATATTATTTCCTTTTCTTATACTCTTGCAGTAAGGAAAAACAACTCAATCTTTGTTATGTTTTTTGTGTCAAGATTCATGGAAAGAATTATTTGCTGTTCCCTGACAATTTTTTCAAAAGTGGCACACCTCTCCATCAGATCCAGAAGTTCTCTGAAGGTAGATTCCTAACATAAAAATCAGACTTATCTGGAGTTTGTCAGTTTACTGGAATCTTTCCCAGAAGCAATGATTGACTCAGTAAGTCTGGTCACAGTATGAGGAATTTACATTTCTAACATGTATCCTAGCTGATTTGAAGACAGATGGTCCGCAGGTCTTTCTTTAAGACATTGGTTTGGAGTAACTGGATTAATTTTCAAGTCTACTCAACAACAAAGGAGGTGATAGGGAGGTAATTTTCAACTTTTCCATTAATGTCCATAACAAGAATGGGTAAGACTAACAGAAAGACATCTGATAGCAGTTTTCATGATCTTTTCAAAATATATAGTTTACTCATAATTTGTCTTGTTACTTTTCTCATTACTAGGACAAAGCACCCAATCCCCAAAGTTAAAGGAGGAAAGCTTTATTTCATTTCACAGTCTATTGAGGTTTCAGTCCATAATTGGTGGCCCCAAGTCAGAGCACTTGGCAGAGCGGCATCACAGGGGAGAAATAGTCCATAGCATGATGGAGCAGGCAGAAAGCAGCAAGCAGCAGCAGTTATAGCTGCAGGAAAGCTGCCTTCCCCCTTTCAATTACTATTCCTTCCAAGCTGTAAACCTACTGATTAAAGCCTCTGTTTTCCACCCCCATAATTCTAGTATAACATCCTTTATCTAAACTCCACAGGCTAGGAGTGCATCAGGCTTTGGGGGGACATCTAGATACAAGTAGAACATAATCCAAATAAATAGGAAATTCAAATAACTGGAATTTTCAAAGTTTATTCTAAAATAAGTGAGTTTCATTATGAATTCAGGCACTGTAAGAGTGTAAGTTGCTTTCTGAGTCACCAATGATTAAATTAAGCTCATCATAGTTTTAGTTCTATGAATATTTTATTGTGTTATTTGGAAAGTATCTATTTTAAAATTTGGTTATGATAAACCTTAGATAACCGGAATATTAAATTTGTGAGGATGACTCTTTATTCTGGAATTTACAGTATAAATTCTTATCATAAAAGTATGATATATTTAATTGTAGCAAAAGCTATAGTACATTTTTTTCTGAACATAGTGAAATGAGTATATTTTTGAGCATTTGGGTTACACATGTAATATTTCTGTCATCAGTATATGTGGATGATACAATTTTGTTTGAGAACTCAGCAGTTTTTAAAACATATTGAGTTATGAAAACAAAAAGAAAGCACTTTTGATTTTTCCATGTTATTAAAGCAAGGAAAAATTAAACTGGTGATTTTTTACATAATTAGATTAAATTTTATAGTTATAAGATGGTGTAGTTTCTTATACGGTAGTTTAATTTTCACTTAATATTGATCCCCATTTGCATGTGAAATACTGTGGAATTCACAATGATGAATAAATAACAGAATGAGGAGCCAATCAGCAAGGCTCTTTGAATCTGAGAATGGATTCAACAACACACATAACTGCTTATAGGAAACATTCTTCCTCACTCCTTGCCTCTAATTCATTTCTACTGCTTCCTGTTATAGTCCAGAAACATCCACCATACAACCAAGCCACTTTGTTACATGGTATACTTTACGTGAAATGAATTTTTAAGACTCCTATGATGACAAGATTATACCAATTTAGATAAATGTTGAAAGGACTTTAAGGACTATTTTAATAACAAAAAACTGATTGTAGACAATCATTTTCAAGATACAATGTTCTGCACTGGATTATACCACTTGTCCATTCCATTCACACTCACACCATCATCAAGACTGACACTGTCCTGTTTCTATGATGTAACTTCATGTCATTCACACTAAGAACAAGAAATTTGCATTTTGTTTTCTGCCTTTTTGAAGCAGTAAGTAAAAAAAGCAAGATATTTTAGACAATATAGTTGGAGTAAACTAACAATGGAATGAATAATTTAGGAGTGATGAAGGACAAACTATACTGTTTTGAAGTCAAAAAAGAATACATTAGACTGAAAAGAAAAAAAAACAAAAATAGTTAAAAAGGAAGATACCAAATTTCTGATCGTTCAATCTGTGCCCAAAAGGGTTATACCAGAAAATCAATCATTATAAGGAAGTATACTATAAGTTTTTGATAAGTATTTCTTTGATTAGATTTAGCAACTTTCCTATTTTGCTAAGAATTACTTTTTGCTTATAGTGAGTTTTATGAGATACTTTTACCACAACTATTTGGGATCATCATTTATTTTGTTTATTTGATAAATTACAATGACTTTATGTCAAACTAATTATGTATTCCTGGAATTGTCATTTTGGCATGATGTGTAATTTTGTGTAGATGCCATGGATAAACCCAGGCCTCGCATGCTAAGTTCTAACACTGAGATGTACTCCCAGCCCCATGAACTAGAATGTGTGATACATTCTGCTGGATTTATCTGCTGACCAGTTTGGTTGGGGATTTTTACTAATTAAAGATATATTAATTATACAATGTCTAATATTAAAATAGAATTAGAGTGAACTCAAAGAGTCAGAAAAAATGTGACCTGCCCCCACATCCATTCTTGGCTGGAATCTGTTATTTTGGACCTGAAACCAAATGACCGGTTTTTATACTGATATTATTCACAGTGTCATTGTACCAAGCTATTCATACTTAGAATAGCACAAACTATTCTATATAAGCTATTCTATGCTCACAATAGTAGTTCCCAAGTTTGGTTTTTTTTTTCAAAGACTTTATTGGCCCTCAAAGAAAAACATCAGAACTGTGTGGTATATGGTTAAATGGAGGAGGAAGTTGCTCCTATACAGCAGGAGGCAACTAGCCCTTGAACTCCACCACCCCACACCTGGATACCACTCTGAGAGCTAGTATTTTGACACACCTGTAACCCACTCATGACACATCCATTGGGAGGTTCTGTTCCAGAATTGCTCTGCTACTTGCCATGCTCCTCTTATAGGATTCCTGATAGACTAATACATTACTGAGGTTCTGCAAGTCAAATGCTGGTAGTGATGCAAAGAAGCCTGGCTGTAACTGTCAAATAAAACAAGAACCGTGAACAAAATAAGCATCAGGAAACCATCCTCTTTTTCCTTACCAAAACAAGGAAAAGAGACCAGAGCTTAGGAACACGATTAAATAACCGTTACTGGTCATATGCAATCTTTGTGGATGACATCCCATCATTTAATTTGCATAACTTTTACTTTTAGAATGTTTTATTTTCATTGAGTACTTTACTTTTTCATGAAATTACAAGCATTATTTATCATTCATTGAATTTATGGATCAGTGTCCTCGTAATACAAGTATTTATTAAATGTCATCACTTATGATGCTGATATTTCTCTACAGAAGTATTTTTCAAAAAGTCAGTCTCACCTAGGTCTTCTACATTTCTTGTTGGATATATTTCCAAGTATAGTTGTATAACTATCAAATTACCATGAAAGCAGTGTTCCTGGTGAACTCACTCACCAGCCACAACAAGCAGTACTACTTTTTTTAGAGAGAAAAATTATTTTTGAAGATGAGGTCAGGAAGGAATAAAGTAACAGACCTTATTTCCAGAAATTTAACACTGTAAGACAGCTTGAATAAATATTTCTTTCTTTTACACTAGATTAAACATAAATACAACTTGCTAAGTGAGTTATTGAGCTGGCAATAAAGGAAGGGAAATCCTTAAAGGGCAGAAATAAAATAAAAGAATAAATCAATGATATAATCACCTGGGAGCCAGTGGTAGCCCCCAAATCATCTGCTGATCTCCAGTGACACAGAGGTTTCAAAATCAACATGCACATTCTTCTCACATTTGCATACAATGTTCTTCAGAGTAGACCAGATGCAATGCCACAAAACAAGCCTCAATAAATTTAAACTGATTGAAATCATACAAAGTATGTTCTACAACCACATGCATGAAATTAAAAATCAACAACAAAGTAATGTGGGAAATTCACAAATGTATGGAAATGAAACAACACACCATACTAATGGATCAAAGACGTTACCAGAGAAGTCACAATACTGTACAATGAATGAAAATGGAGACATACAGTATCAGAATTTGTGGGACGCATTGAAAGCAGTGCTTAGAAGCAACTGTACAGAAATATTTGTGTTAAAAAAGAAAGATCTCAAATCAACAATCTACACTTCCACATTAAGACAGTGGACAAGAAGCACAAATTAAATCAAAGATAGGTAGATGAAAAGAAAATAGTAGAGTAAAAAACTGATGACACCTAATAAGACCAAAGTCAACAAAACCAAAAGTTGGTTGTTTGAAAATATCAATAAGCTCCAGTGAAAGAAAAAGATTCCAATGATTTAAATCAGGCATTTAAAAGGTCATATTGCTACTGGCCTCATAGAAATAATGATTATAAAAGAATACTGTGAACAACTGCATATATATATTACCTCTCATAGTCCATTTTTCTCATGGCTGAGATAAAACACTCACACCCACAACTTAATGGCAAGGTTTGTCGGTTCACAGTTTTAGAGTATTCAGTTCACAGTAGGCTGGCTGCAACACAGAGAACAGTGGAAGAACCCACCAGGAGAACGGTTCTCAACCACTGGTTGCCAGGAAGCAGACAGTGAAGACAGGAGTCAGGGAGATACACCCCTCTCGGTCCCATCTCCAGTACCCACCTCTTACTCGTCACCTTCTGACTGCAAGTCAGCAATAACGGCGCAGTGGTCCAGTACCTTCTAAAATCTCATCTGAGATCCTAAATTTGGGTGAACTTCAAGATCCAAACCACAGCGTTCAACCCCTGGCCTCCAAAAGACTCATGTTCATCTCTTTATGCAAAACGCACTGAATCTATCTGCATGTGTTGCTAAAGTGTTAATAGTTCCAGTATGAAAGTCTAAGTCCAAGCTGTCTTCTAAGATTCAAGTAAAATTGCTATGAGCCCTTGTAAAACTCAAAAAGAAAGTAAAATATGACCAACATACAAAGGGGCAGGATAACATTCCTGTTCCAAAAGAAAGAAATTGACAAATAGAAATGGAGTTAAAGCAAAGCCAAAACTCATCAGACCAAATATTAAATCCTGCAGTTAAGAGTTCTATCCCTAGTATCTAGGGTATAACAAGTTGAGAGCTCAAAAAAACTAGGGTGGTCCCACCCCAATGGCCTGGCTGGTGGTAGCTGTGATGGCTTCTCTCTTGAGCTAGTTTTGCTATCTGTATACAGCTTCAGTCTAAGCACCATTCTTTCCCAGATAACATATACTGCTTGTGTTAGTGTTAGGACATTCATTACGTGCTTTTTTCTGTACTTTGTGTAAAATACAATAACTATGGTTCCAAGACAATGATACCAGCAGTAAATCTGTAAGAAGAACCATGATAGTTAAAGAAATCAGTGCAAAATTTGTTAAAGTCCAATTTTTGAACCTCAGAACTAAGTATTTGTTTATTTCATTATATCTTACGGGAAAATATGTGCAGTTCTCAAACTTTTCAGTGTTTGAACATGAATTTTGAATGAATTGAGTTTGATAGGGTATTACTGTATATGTATTTTGACACTGACCCCAAACTGTAGAACGCACAGGAAAGCTGGGGATTTAGCTAAGTGGTACCATACCTACCCTGGAGGCTCAAGGCCTGAGTCTGATCCCTGGTGCAACAGAACAAAACAAAAACAGAAACCACAGAGGAAAACCACACATAGAAAATCCAGGAGAAATTCCCCTGTGGTTTGCTTGTTCTGTCGTGTGCATTGTATGTTTTGTTTTGTTTCACTTTTCATCCCTTCTCCTTTCCTTCAGGTGACTGAGGTATTTTCCCTTGTCCTTTTCCTCTTTTTCCTTTAATTCTTTATTTTTACTCTGTATATAATTTCTTTCCTGTTTCTTGCCAGTTTATCTTTGCCTAATCATATAAACATCCTTTACTCTCCAACAGCATCCTTTGTATCACTTTTCTCTCAAGATTTTGAAGTTTTCCTCTTTCATTCTCCCATTTCCAATCCCTATAGTTAATAATCATATAAACATAAGCTTTGTTACTCTTGATAGTTAACTATAAATTATTGTTCTATTACTGGGGCTAAAGCTGTCATATTTAGTATATATTGCTATAAGCCAGCATATCATAACTGAGGGTTGGTTCCTTTTGGGCTTATTTTTGAAACAGGGCCTCACTTTGTAGTCCAGGCTGGGTTCAAATCCATGGAGATCATCCTGCTTCAGCCTCCTGAGTGCTGAGCTTATAGGCATGCATCACCATGCCATTTTATAACTGTTTCTTATGGTATTCTGATATTGTTTTTCTTGGATAATAATGTTCTTAATTTGCTTGATATTAATGGGTCAGGTCATTTCTCTGTAAGCCAACCAGCAGATCATCTTTAGTCATATTAACAATACTAGAGTACATTTCCAGAGAACTTGCTTGTTGAGCTAACTGCACTGCCTTCTCCCCTTGCAAATTAACACAAAGGTCAATCTTGGAGTTGTGCAAAGGATTACAGTTACCCATGCCCAAACTACAGTACTAAAAATCAACTAAGTTGTTAGAATATAAGCACCCACAAACTTCAGCACAAAATAAAGAAGTGAAACAAGAGAAACACTAGAAGACAGGATACAGCCACACTACTCTGAATGTGTCTGATCTTTGTCTTATCTCAGAAGCTAAGCAGGATTGGGCCTCTTTAGTACCTGGATGGGAGAAAGACTAGAAGACAAGGGAACAAAATGCTTCCCCAAACTTCTAACTCTCCCAAAGCCAAACCCGGTGATACCAAAGGGGAAAACAACATAAGGTACACATCTAAATTATTTAAAAGAGCAGAGGAAGTTAAAAAGAATAGATCAAAGAGGCAATCATCAGTGTCAGAGAAGATGTAACTAAACAAATAATGCAAGTAATAACCAAAAAGATGCAGGTTTCAAAAGACACTAATATAAAAAAGATGAGCTAGGGGCCGGGGACTTAGCTCAATGGTTCCAGAGTCTGCTTCGCAAGCGCAAGGGCCTAAGTTCAACCCCCGGTAGCCACATACCACAGTGCCGGGCATGGTGGCTCATGCCTGTAATCCCAGCACTCCGAAGGCAGAAGGAGGAAAATTGCTGTGAGTTCGAGCTTGCCTGGGCCACATAGTGAATTCAGGGCCAGCCTGAACTAAAAGCAAGACTGTTTCCAAAAAAAAAAAAAAAAAGATGAGCTAAACAAAATGATACAAAACATGAATGACAAGTTTACTAAAGAATTAGTCCATAGCGAGGCTGCGGAGAAGAAGGAACCCTTCTCCACTGTTGGTGGGACTGTAGACTCATACAACCCCTGTGGAGATCAGTTTGGAGAATCCTCAAAAAGCTAGGATTGATGGTCCCATTTGACCCAGCCATTGCCCTGCTAGGTATATACACACAAGAATTAAAAGACTCTTATCACAGTGACATATGTGCACCTATGTTTATAGCAGCCCAGTTTGTGATTGCTACATCTTGGAAACAACCCAAGTGTCCATCCACTGGAGACTGGATAAAAAAGCTGTGGTTCTTCTACAGAATGGAGTACTACTCTGCCATAAAAAATGATA
>PVIR01009833.1:0-51746 GCA_004026965.1 Petromus typicus | reverse complement strand
ACAATCCTCCTGCCTCTGCCTCCCAAGTGCTGGGATTACAGGCGTGAGCCACCACGCCCGGCACTGTGGTATGTGGTACTGGTTGCTGCTGGGTGTGGGTCTCCACACCCAGTATTGTTATGTGGTTACCGGGGAATCGAACCCAGGTCCTTGCGCTTGCGAGACAGGCGCCGGAACCACTGAGCTAACTCCCCGGCCCGAGAGGCACTTTTATTGTCATATGATTTCAGGCTTTTATAAAAGTGGTCAAAGTATTACAAATATTTCCCACATACTCTCCACCTGAGTTTCTAGAATGTTAGTGTTTTACCCCACTTAAACAATGTGTACACACATTTTTTACCCCCCGAATCATTTGAGAGTGAGTTGCAGTGGGAGTGAGTTTCCTTGGGGAGTTCTAGGAACAAGACTGAGCCTTTCATGCTAGGAGTACAGTTATCATAATCGGGAAATTAACATGAGAACGGACCTTGAAGTAAGCCGCAGGCATTTACTTATGGTTTTGCCAATTTTCCCAACCACATCCTTTGTTCCAAGAGAAAGTGCGGCTTCTGGGCCCCTTGCTTATCCATCTGGTGAGTGTCAAGTAGATACAAGACTTCAGCCTGTCTTTCATGACATTGTCCTCTTTGGCAGGGACAGGACAGTTATTCACAGTTTTGATTTGTGTGTTTCTGGCTTCCTGGGAATGGTCAGATTCTGTGTCCATGGTGGGGACACCCCAGAAGGGATGCATGTCCTCCCAGGAGCCACTGGCAATTACTGCATCCTCTCTGGACTGTCCCTGGCCCCCTCATGAGGAGGGACCCATATTCCTTCTGGGGTTCCTCTGGTGAATCAGCCTCTCCAGCGACCAGTTTCACAGAGGCAGAGGAGGCAGCAGGTAGCCCATGAAGGGGCAGCAGGCTGAGGCAGTGTCCAGGAGGGCACTCTGGAACTCATCTGGTGCTGGGTGGGAACATGGTGCCCACTCATTTTGGTCCAGCGTGGTCAGGGGGCTAATCTAGGGGAGGAGGAAGTGTGTCCTGGGAAGTGGCCACCCCACGTGGATGGGGGGACTCTGCTCAAAGTGAGGCTGGGTGGGGCTGTGGGCCAGAAGCATCTGGGGTGAGCTATGTGCAGGAAGGGGGCACAGAGGTGGCAGGAAGTGCTCCCTGGGAAATGTGTCCAGGTGGAGGAGATGTATGTGGCTAGGAGAGCTTCTGTTTTTGAACTCAGGCCCTGAGCTGCATCCCCAACCTTTTTTAGTTTTTATTTTGACACAAAGTCTTACTTTGTCACTAAACTGACAAGGCTGGGCTGGAACTTGTGAGCCTCCTGCCTCAGTTTCCCAGAGTGCAGGGACTGCAGGTATGTGCCCTCAGGCCCAGCTAGGGGAAATGTGCTTAGTAGACTGGAGTGGGGGTTACTTTGGAAATCACAGCGTGACAGGAATAGACAGGATGAGGCAGCCCAGGGACAGGCGAGGTGGGTCCTCAGGAGAACTAGAGGCAGGGACAGCAGACGTGTCTGTCTGGTATGTTGCAGAGAGTCTGGCCGGATGACCTCAGTTTCTCTGCTAGGAGCAGGAAAGCGGAGGCTGGAGGAGGGTAGGCAAGGAGCTGCACTGGGACAACTTTGGGGACAGAGCAGGCAGGCTGGTCAGCGGCGAGAGGGGGTCAGTGTGGGACAAGGCTGGGGTTGGGCCTGCTAGGCAGGAGGCGTGGGAATGAGGAGGAGGGTGAGCAGCCTGAGGTCACTGTGATGATGGGGCACCAAGGAATGGCACTGTCGAGATGGGTGAGGCTTTGTGGACAGGGGACAGGTGGCCCTGGGGAGCTGAGGAGAGAAGTTCCCAGTGACCTCCACACAGACTCTGAGACATGAGGGGTGAGAGGGGTGAGAGGGACAGGGCTGCCACTTTGCAGAGGTGAGCATGGCCTCAGGGGGAGCGTCGGAGGCGAAGAGAAGGGGCGCTGGGGAGACGGCTGTGAGGAACTGTGGGGTGAGGAGCTGTGCGGGGTTGGTAGGGAGGCACCTTGGGCCTGAGGACTTGGGGACCCACTTCTGGCCCCATTAATTAGTGCACATAGCACAGACCCCAGGTGCCCCACTGCCCAGGTCCCCAGCTGGACTCTCCTGGGGGGTGCCAGTGAGAGTTCAGAGGCTGGGTTGAGGTCCCCTGTAGCTCCGGACTTCGGGTCTTGTTCCACTTCACCCCCGATGCACGGCCGCTTTGAGGAAGTTGTGACCCTTTGCACTTTCGATGGCCTCAGTTTCCTTCTCTGTGCACTGGTGGCAAAGACCCCTCAATGCCAGCGTCCTCTAGTTCCTGGAATGGAGACTGCTTGCCAAACTCAGATCAAATGCCTATCTGAGTCATGCACGTGGATGTGACAGGCCTGGCTCAGATCCCCTGGATTCTTGGGCTTGGGGGGAGGTCCTCCATTTTCCTCATTCCTGGGCCTCATCAGTCATGGAGGGGCTGTATAGTTTTATTTTATTTTTCTTATGGTACTGAGGATCAAACTGAGGCCTTGTGCTTACCAGGGAGGCAGTGCCGCTGAGTTACATCGTAGCCTGTTGGGGCTGTATGGGGAGCAGCAGGGTGGGGGATTATCTCTCCATTTCCTATATTTGCCAAGTATTCTTTGATTTAGCCCAGGCAAGACTTGAACTCACAGAAATCCTCCTGCCTCTTCCTCCCTAGTGCTGGGTTTACAGGCATGAGCCACCACACTTGACATTGTGGCATGTGGTTACCAGGGATTGAACTCAGGACCTTGCACTTGCAAGGCAGGTGCCAGAATCACTGGGCTAAATCCCTGGCCCAAAGTTGAATCTTAAGGATGAGATAGTATTTCCTGGGAAAGCTGCTGTCAGACAGTCACACCTTGGTGAGAAATAGTTGGCTTAATCTTTTGCAAGGAAAAATAATCTTTTACTTTTTCTCCTCAGTCCTGGGGATTGAACTCAGGACCTCTGATGCCAGTCAAGAGCTGTCCCCCTGAGCCACATCCTCAGCCTGAAAATCAGGCTTTTACAGGGCAGACTTTCTCCAAATGGGAGACAGGTGGCGGGGGCAACGGTAGGGAGCTCCAACCCAGTCCCCTTTTCCATTCTGGCCCACAGCCTGAGGACACCCACTGCAGGGAGGAACAACTCAGATGACCTGTTGCTCCTTCCCTGACTCTGGGTCCTGGGGCCGCCTGGCCACTTAGCCTGCTTGGGGACTGGGGTTCCACAACTGAGCTCCAAGAGTAGAATATTACACCCCGGCCCAGCGCCATGGCAACTGGGGAAATAAACACTAAGGCTTCTGTGTCTAAGTCCTGCGTGACATCACTCAGCTCCCGCCGCTGAGGAGTCAGAGGAGGACGTCTTCCTGCCCAGCCCCCAGACCTCACTGGCAGGGGTGCCCAGCGTCAGCCATGAGGTTGCCCAAGGGGGCTGGCAACTCTGTGTTCTATGCCCAGCACCCAGAAAAGGAGGAGCAGCTGCCCTCATGGCAGAAGATAAAGCAGACTCCAGTCATCATGGCTCTGCTCAGAGGTGAGACCACCGGGTCCTGGGCGCTGCCTGCTGGGGTGGGGGGTCCCCACTGTGCAGCCCTCAAAGGATCCCCCCAAAGCCTCACAGAAGACTTGCTTCTCCAGACTGAACTTGAGTTGGCTGTAAGAACTACTGGAACTTCTTGTTATTATTTTTGGAAATAGGGTTTTGCTATGTAGTTCAGGCTGGCCTTGAACTCACTATGTAGCCCAGGCTGGCCACAAACTCAACAAGCCTGCTTCAGCCTCCCAAGTGCTGGGATTACCGGCATGTGCCACCACGCCTGGCAAGACTGATATTTCTAAGCCTCAGTATTTTCATCTGTACAGTGGGAAAATGAAGAATGTTTTCCCACACAGCGTGGTCAGTTTCACTGCATAATTCACACTGAAGGCTCAGTATGGTGATCACGCCATTATAGCTCCTCTGGGTCACTGCCTCCCCCAAGCTGAGAGCGCAGTGGGAGTGGGTTTGGGGCACTTGGTGGCTGCAGGATGAACTCAGAGCCCGACCTTCTCTTTCAGGGCTGGGTCTGGGTTTCCCACCTCTGACCAGGGCCCTGTCTGTCCTCCCAGGTCCAGGGCCTGCCAGGTACCTGCGGCCATCGTGCACAGGCTACGTGGGCCATGACAGCTCCCTGGTCCAGGCGCCAGCGTTCACCCTACACGAGAGGCACTCGGAGAAGCGTGAGCGGGCGTCCCTGGCCTCCCAGGAGGCGGGGTGACTGTGGGGCCTGGGGACAGGAGCGTCTTGGCGCCTTCTTCCATGGTGGACAGAAAGAGGCAGCTGTCCCTAGAGGGCTGGGAAGACATGCCGGCAGCTGGGCAGCAGCGGGACCCTTTGGCTCTGGACACCATGTGCTGCCCGGGGGACAGCAGGGGCCTGGTGGGTGTGGCGGCAGGGCAGAGGACCAGAGTCTACACAGCGGACCTGGGCCACCAGGAGGGGTAGCTGGGCTTGGATTCAGGGTGTCTACGGGGCCCTGC
Source organism: Petromus typicus (assembly GCA_004026965.1). Classification (NCBI taxonomy): domain Eukaryota; kingdom Metazoa; phylum Chordata; class Mammalia; order Rodentia; family Petromuridae; genus Petromus; species Petromus typicus. The sequence goes on along the minus strand of PVIR01009833.1, from coordinate 47,229 downwards.
TTGGGAAGCGGCAGGGCACTGACTCCCTAGCCAGGTGGAGGCCTCTTTCGGTACTAGCAGTAGCCACAGGCTGCCATTACCATCTCTGAGCATCTCTGAAGTGGTGCTGCCCACTCTAGCTGCCCACTGTTCTTTGGAGCAGAGGTCATGTGGTAAGAGACCCATTTTACAGATGAGCAAATTAAGAGCCCAGTACCTTAGGGGGTGCAGAAGTCCTAAGGGACCCCTCACTCCTGTCACATGGTGGAGGCAGTTTCCTGACAGCTGCCCTGTGACCCCCCTGCAGGGATCACAGATGTATGCAGCCCCGGACCCTGCTACTTCTTAGACCCTAAAATAACTCGCTTCGGGATGTCCAGCTGCCCGCAGGTGCCCATGGATGGCCGCATCACCAGCCTGCGTAAGCTGGGCCAGGCAGAAATGGGGCAGGGAGGTCAGGGTCCAGGTCAGCACACTGACAGCCCAGGCCCGATGCTACAGTGACACTGGTTGCTTTTTGTCATGACAGTAGTGCCACAATCCTGATGACCTTGTACTGTTCTGTCCCTGCCCTTGTATTGTGTGCCTTCCCTTGCTGCTTAGGTGGCCAAGCAAGGCCTCGACTTGGTCCCCAGAACCATGAGCCCCTTTCCCTCTTCCTGTAGGCGTGAGCCCCACGCCACCCCCTGGCCACTACAACTTGGAGAAGATCCAACCTCCTGATGAGTGCAGAGCTCCCCACTTCACCTTGGGCTACCGGTGCCCCTACCGAGTGATGGACCCTAACCCAGCCCCCAACAGCTACCAGCTGCCGAAGTCGCTCGGACCCAACACCCCGATTTACCGGGCGGCTCCCTGCTTTAGTCTGGGCCCCGCAGTGAAGAGCTGGTTCTACCGGGAGGACGTGGCTGGAGGCCCTGGGCCTGCTGCTCATGCCCGGCCCGAGCCGTCTGTCTACCAGAACCGCAGCCCAGTGTACAGCATGAGGCAGCGTCACGCCTACCCCCTGGACCACACACCGCGGCCCGGGCCCGGCTCCCACGACGTGCAGCAGGTCACCCTGCACAAGCCCCGCACACCCGCCTTCACCATGGGCACCAAGCACTCGGCTCACCTGTGCCCCCTGGTGGTGGACATCCGAGACTGAGCCCTCGGCTGCTCCTCCCGCCCCACAGATGTTATTTTTCTATTCCAGCAAAGCTGGTGCCTGCGTTAGATAAATATTTTGTGTATCATTCCTTCCTTCTGCAGACATGTTGCGGCTTCCTGGGGGCCCTGCTGGGGGGAGGGCTGCGGGCCTGGGTAGCCCCACGCTGGTCCTGTCTATGGGTTCCTTTCTGGTCCATGTGGGCTGGGGTCTGGGCAGCACATGGAGGGCTGAGGTTGGTCCTGAGTCAGCTACGTCACACCGTTTGGCCTTTGTAACCCTTGCTGTGCTCTGGACCTTTGGGCAGGAAGGGTTGGTGGGAAAAGGCTGGGTTCCCTCAGTTTTAGGACTGTGCTGCTCAGCTCCCTGCCAGTGTCTGTGACCCTGGAGGAGCAGGAGGCATTGCTCTGGTGGGGGTCCCATGGGACAAGCAGAGACTGCATTGGGGAGGGGAAAGGGGGCAGCAAAGGCGACATCAGGGTGTGCAGAGGGGACCAGAGGCTGAGGGACAGAGCGGGTGGCTTGGCTGCGTTCTGAGAGTCTCTCACCAGGTAAATTCCCCGTGGCTATGCGCAGCTTTTCGGGCTGTCAGGCGGTGTGATGGCCACAGGCTACCTTTGGAGGTCACAGGTTAGTCCTGGCCATGGAGGCTCACCTCCATGAAGAAGAAGAGCTGCTGGCCAGGAGGGGGCAGCGCAGCCCCATCCTCAAATCCAGACTGTGCCGCCTGCTGCGGCTGGTGGATGGCGCCAGCTCCTCTGTCACGTGGAGGCTGGGGTCCTGGGGGCTGGCTTTTGTCATTTGTCCTTGTGTAACGCCCTGGCTCGATCCCTGACTCGGTGCCGCGCTGGAGCCAGCCCCCTCCAGGGTCTCGCATCACACGGGAGAAAGACAGACTAAGGAGGACTGGAGGGAGGGTGAGACACCCCAGTCCCAGCGGCCCAAGGCAGGGCTGGGTCCTTCTACAGCCACTGTCCCTGGAGGCTGGAAAGAAAGGCCACCTCAGAGCAGCGAGGGACCAGAGTGGCCACATCCAGGTTCTAAGTGAAAATGAAAATTGCATTGAATAAATAAACCTGAGTTCAGACAGAAAAGTGCAGAAGAGCTTTGGGATATTTATTTTTTAAACCCAGTTTGACGTTCAGGAAAGGAACATCCCTGTACTGTCTTGAGGTCCTGCCATCATCCCACACCGTGTCCCCAGGCCCTGGGTTTGTGTCCATCCTGTTCCTCTCCATCCTCCGCAAGGCCGGCCAGGCTCTGGAGGGAGCAGGCTCTCTGGGACCCATCTGTCTCACAGCTGATTAGAAAGATGTCATTTTGCCGACAATGCCATTTATCATAGCAGCCACAAAATTAGTGCAGCACTAGCTGGATGTGCTGGATGGGGGTGGGGCTCACAGGTAGCAGTAGCTAAGAAATCTGTCACCCAGGCCACCTCGAAAGCCCTGCCCAGGCCAAAGCCTTTACTGGGTACAGGGGGAAACGGAGGCCCAGAACCTGAAAATAGCTTTGACCATGTGACAAATTAATAGTCTGTCTCTAAGTAAAGGTTCAGGCTCAGTGTGTGACTGAGAGAGACAAGGAGTAGTAAGTGACCTTGGTCACTGCCCACTTGTGACCGGAGTTGGGGTTCAGTGTGGGGCTAGGTACTTATATTGGGACAAACCCTAATTTTTGACAGACTTTGTGCCTCCACTACTAGCTATGGGTAGTAGTGGATTCCTGGCCCCAGGGATGAAGTGTCCCTTGGCCTGGGCTTGTGGTCTCTGAGAAGGGGCAGGGTAGGGTCAGAATGGAAACACTGGGTTGAGAGATGGCTTCTAGCTTGGGGCTGACTTGCATAGTTCCTCCTGAGGTACACCCTGCCTCTGGGCCTGGCTCTGTGGCTGGGCTCCTGCTCTGGCCTTGCAGGAAGCCCTCAGTCAAGCCCTGTAGGACCTGGACCTGAACCTTTAGATCATTAGGCTCCAGAGCTGGCACAGGATCACACAGACCTGACCATCAGTCAGTCATTCAACAAACACCACTGGCCTCTTGAGATCAGAGGGTGGGTTATTGAGAGGAGAAGGAGTGTTCAGTGGAGGATTGGCAGCTCAACACCTGGCTGGCTCACAGGTTTCATCCCTTCTCTCTGGGGGCACAAGTGGCCTTGGTGATAAAGCTGTAGTCATGGGACTCTCTGGGACATTGGCAGGGGCTGGCCTGTTGCCCTGCTCTGCTAGGACCCAAAGGCCAATCCTGCAGGTTCCCAGGCCAGGAGCCAGATGGGGACTCTGCATGTGGGGATACATGTCCACTCTCCAGATGGCCGGGGGCTGTGGACAAGTCCACAGACTTCATACACACCTGCTCACGAAGAGCTGAGTCCAGACTCCAGCCCCGGGCTGGAGGAGCGCTCCACCCACCAAGACGACCCAGGTGTCCTCTGCCACCCATAATCAGAGGTCCCTGCCAGGGTCACCAGGGCCACCAGGGCCAGGGCTGGGGCCCACCTCCTGTTCTCACCCCTGCTGGATGCAGTCCTGGCATCACCATGCATCTCCTGTTTGCTGTGGGAGAGCCACCACCCTCGACCTCGAGGCCCCAGCCCTCTCCCACTGGCCCTTTACCCTCCCTCTTCTCGGTGTCCCTCTGTTTATGCTCCAGAATAAAGATCTACATTTTCAGTTACTCCAAATACCTCAGTCATTGTGGGAGGCTTAGGTCAGAGAGGGGAATGCATGTGTGTGTGTGTGTGTGTGTGTGTGTGTATGTATGTGTGCACGCACGCACGTGTGGAGACCCGAGGCAGGGGACCCTCTATTTGCTTCTCTCCTGTGGAGGTCTCCTTTCTTCTGGGGAGATGGGAAGCTGCATTCCCCTTCAGAGGAGGAAGGGAGACAAAGAGAAATAAAAAACTGTTGCTGCTGGTGCAAACACTGAGAGGTGGGTGGGCCTCCACAGAAGAGGCAGACAGTGGAAGGGACAGGGCCAGGCCAGCCAGGGAGGAAGGCAAGTGGGAGCCACCCAGCAAGGCCTGGCTGGCACTGGCCTCAGGGCGGTGTTGACCTAGGAGGAGGGTGCGGATGGGCCTGGGTGTAGAGGTGTCAGGAGGCCCCTGACGTAGAGTAAGCATCCCTACTCTCATGGTGGGACATCTGTCTGGACCAAGCAGTGGCTTCATGTCCAGCACTGTCCCGTACCAGGTGCAGGAGGCTCAGAGCCGGATACCTGCTTGAGACACACAGGGCAGGCACTTGGGACTTCACCTGAGGTCAGCCGATGCAGTCCCCTTTCCTGCAGCCTCTGCAAATGGACAGGGGCTGGGAGAGGGCCTGGGACCTGGGCTGTGCTACCCCTGGGCTATGTGACCTGGTGCAGGTCCTCCCTTCTCTGGGTTATGGTTCTTCCTCTGAAGTGCAGTCCTGATAGGAGGAGGCCAGGCCCAGCCTGGATCCTTCTGCCACCTTGTGGTAACAATGGGTAGTGCAGGAATGAGTCTTAGTTTCTCAGCTAGGATTCATGTCTGGTCCTTTCTGATGGCTGGAGAGTGAGAGACTCCTTCCCCAGACATTCAAAGGGAACCTGAGCTGGATCAGTTTTGTTATATTTTTATTAATTTTTAATTTTTGTTGTTTTTAGGCAAGTCTTGCAGTGTAGTTCAGGCTGGCCTTGAAATCACAGTGTAGTGCAAGCTGGCCTTGAATTTGCAGCAATCCTCCTGCCTCAGCTTCCAAGAGTTCTCGGATTACAGGCAAGTATGTGCCACCATAGCCAGCTTGGATCGATTTTGGAGGGGCCTGCAGAGAGAGAGAGAGCAGCAGGTCTGGGGGTGCAGAGCTCAGACTATGCCTGCTTCCTTGCCAGCCTGGGACACTGGACTGGGAGGGCGTGGGGCTGCTGCATCTGGGACAGGCAGGTGACGAGGACCCACAGGCCTGGGAGTCTTTCCCTGTGCTGCCTTCCGTGGAGGGGAGTTATTCTCGGCACGAAACGGCAGCATCAATCAGAGGCAATGGGGGGCTGACAGGCGCCCTCCCTGTGGCCGGGCTCGAGGCGGGCTCATAAATCCCATTCCGGGCCGGGCTGTAAATCCCAGTGATTCACACCAGGCTCTGGGAGGACAGAGACATTGAGGGCTGTGGGACAGGCTGTCCTCTCGTGGGCTCAGACAGGGTGGGCGTCAGAGAGGAGTTTATCAAGAGGTTCAGGTCTCTCCTCGTCCCTCCTCAGGCAGTGCAGTGCAGAGTCCCAGGGAGACCCAGGCCCACTCAGACCCAGGACACTTCTGCCTTCACTTGGGCCACTCGAGCCAATGATTCACCAGGGTCACAGATGTGGACACTGCATCCTCTGCCCTTTTGCGGGGCTTGTGCCCCATCTGCCCTGCAGAGGCAGTTCCTGTCAGTTCTCCTGCTTTGGTGACTAGGACAGCAAGGTGGGAACCACACTCTTCGTGCATGTCTTATTCTTGGGGGTATAGGGGTCCTCAGTGCCCCCACAACCCCCCCACAGGCAGGAGGGTCCTGGGACACATGGCTGCCATCATCTGTCAATGTGTGTCAGGACATTTGTCATCCTCAGGTGCCCACTGAGCTCCTAATTAGGTAACATTTCCCTTTAAACTAGTTTACTCTTAAATCTGAAGGGTGTCCTTTAACCATGTCTTTTTTTTTCCTTTTGAGACAGGGTCTCTTTTTTGTAGTGCAAGCTGGTCCTGAGCTCACTATGTAGCCCAGGCAAGCCCCAAACTCACAACAATCCTCCTGCCTCTGCCTCCTGAGTGCTGGGATTACAGGTGTGAGCCACCACACTTGATTAGAAAATATTTTTTTTTATCAGAAAGCTGTGTGAACCTCATTATTTCCTGAAAGATACAATATAATCATTGGATATTATAAATAATCCTTAGAGGGAGTTGGTATTGGATCATGCAATGTAACAAATACATACACACACACACACACACACACACACACACACACACACACACACACACCATTTACCTTGATCTGGTGTGGTGAACAACCTGCAGAGGGTTTAGAAAGCGTGGCAGGTGTGAACAGGTTGGGTGTATATGTCTATTTTGCCCCGGGACATCCAGGTGCTTTGGTATTTTCAGAGGGTCCCCAAATCAATCTCCAAAGATATTGAGGGGGAGTAGTGCATGAAACAGATGCATGAAAATAAATACACAGTTAGAATACCACATGCTCATCCAGCTAGCCTGGCCCACGCCTGGAATCCCAGCTTCTCAGGATGCTGAGGTGGGAGGGTCACATGTTCGAGCCCAGCCTGCAGAACTTAGGGTTTTATAAAGACCTGGTTCTCAAATGCATAAAAGAGGGCTGAGGATGTGGCTCAGTGGTAAAGTGCTGGCCTCGCTTGTGAGAGGCACCGACATACGAACTAAAATTGTCACGTGTCACCAACGACGAGCATGCTGACTTGAGGAAAGTGGCTCTGGTCTGCTCTCATTTTACAGATGAGGAAGCCCAGAGAGGGACAGGGACTCGCCCATTGTCACAGCACTAGGATCGGTGGCTGGCCTTTGCTTGCCAGGCTGGTGCCGGTTTTACAGCCCCTGGTTGGGGAGGCGCTCTTCCTCCCCCCCGGGCACGTCTGCAGCCCAGAGGTCTGGTGGGAGCTGAGTTCTGACACATGGGCCCACTGGCAGCTGGGTCCCAGGAGCAGCCTGATGGCAGGCACATGGCCTCCTGGGTCTCCTGTGGGACCAGGCAGTGGCCCCTGGCTATGTCTGCTTTCCCAGGCCCCTGCAATCCCCAGGATGGGGGGAAGTGGAGCCTGGGCCCTAGGGAGGCAGAGCAAGCATGCGCAGACTTCCCTGGGGAGCTACTCACTGCAGCGATCATTAGTGGCATCAGATCCCGGCTGGGGGCTGGGAAGAAAGGTGGCCTCATTAGTGAGCACCCTCCCCACCCCTCCTCCTACCTGCAGGCTCTGCGACTATGCTGCAACCAACACCACTGCCTTCTTGCCTGGGATGGGAGCCAGCAGCAGGGGGAAGGCAGAAAGAGGCATGTGCCAGGCAGCCAGGGCTGTGTGGATGTGGCACACAGACAAGCTCACACATGTGTCCTGTGCACTGCACTGCCAGGTGTGCATACAGGCGCATGTGCAGACCTGAAGATACACCCAGAAATTGCACAGGGCACACATGTTCCTGGACACGTGCAGGGACTCCCAGGTTTCCTGATATACCTGGACACACAGAGGCAGTTTCCGGTGTAAAGATCACAGAGCAGGCTGGTAGAAACCTGCTAGGCCGCAGACTCACCTGCATGAAGACACATCTTCACATAGCCATGCACATTCATCTGCAAGAATGCATGGACCACACAGAGACACACATAGACACACAGACACACAGACCGACTCAAGAGACCAGCCCAGGGCACTGCGTGTGATGCCACTCACAGGAACACCTGCGTGCACATGTGCACACATACATAGCCCACCATGTTCTGCTTTTCTTGGACTCTAACAAGGCCTGAGGGGCAGGGACCGGTTAACTCCCTGGGGGACACGAGAAACCCAGAGCTGAGGAGCTGAGGAGACATTTAATTAATTCCTGTCATTCCTGGCAGAGAGGGAAAGGGAGGGAAGAGGGAGAGGGAGAGGCAGGGACTGAGCCAGGGCCAGTTAGGGTGGAGGGCTGGGAGCAGAGGGGCGGGGAGGAAGTGACAGGGCCCTCAGGCTGGGGACACACTTCAGCACAGGCAGCCCAAACACAGCACAGGCCAAAGCAGCCCGACTCCTACGGTATGCGCCGGAAGAACCTGCCCCTCCTCCACTGAGTACCAGGGGGACAGAGGCCTGGAAGGCCCCTCTCCACACTTCTCCCCCATCTCGGCCTAAAAACAAAGCCGAGGAGACTAGGGTGGACATGGGTCAGGGACCCTAGGGGAGAGCAGGGAGGTGGCCAGGAGACAGGGAGGAGACTGAGAATGCAGGGTGTAAAAGATGGAGGAAGAGGTGAGAGAGGACCGAGGGCCAGGGAGCCAGGCTGGGCAGTGTAAAGACACAAAGGTCTGGATGTTGGGAGGTGAGACGAGAATAATGCATGACCCTGCCGGGCTGCCCAGCCTCTCTGAGCCTTGGCTGCCACTCTGGGAAGAGTGGGCCCGGGGGCTCTGGGTGTGACTGGCTGGGCCTCTGCACCCTCCACTCCTGTCCAGGTCACAGGACCCCTAGAAAGGAGACCTTGGTGGGGACTCAGACGACTGCAGCCCCAAGTAGGAGGAGAAGAGGGAAGAGGAGGCCTGTGTGGGGTCATGCAGTGTAGAGCGATTGCCCTGAATATCGGAGGCCCATAAATATCCATCTCCAGGTGCCCACTGGGTAGAAATGCAGGAGGGTGTGTAATTTATCAGCTTGCTCCCTGCATGGGCACTTACTTAACTGGGTGGCAGGAGACCTTCTGAGATGGCTTTATGACTGCTAGTTGCACCTGAGCGCTCCTCCTGGAGAAGTAGTCTGGGAGGGCAAGACAGATGCCAGTTCCCAGGCCTGCTCATGCCCAGTCCCAGGCCCCTAGGGAAAATTGGAAGAGGCCAATGCTGGGAAAAGATACCTCCCTGGGTCTCATCATGGGAAGTACCTATGAGGGGAAACTGAGGCCCAGAGAGAATCATGAGGGGTCTGGCAGGGAACTGGGTGGGGGTCATGGCTGCCAGGAGGCAGCTCCCTGGTACCCTCTGGAAGGGCACAGGTGAGCCCCACTCTCCCTTCAGGCTGTCCAAGGAACCAACCTCATGGGCAGGCAAGGGGGGGCTGAGCTGGGCGTGGATGTGGGCTCTCTGATCCTGCGGCCTCCACACTCAGGTTACCTTACCCGTTAGATCAGTTCACTGGGCCCACAACTGTGTTCATGGCATCTCCTTTCCCCCAGACAACCTCACGCCAGCAGCCTGGTGGGGATGCGGGTGGATTCCTGTGCAGGGCTCTCTAGGGTCCCCTTGCTCCTCCTGTCCTCGTGGACTGCTTTAGCTTCTGCCAGGTCCTTTCTCCCATGACTGGTGTCTGGCAAGGGTGGTCCTGTCCTGGCTGCCATAGAGGGTGCTCTACTTCACTATTTTCTGGTTTTGTACCAGAGAAACATGAATTCAAGTTACCAGCACTTCCATCAGGGACAAGGCTAGCCAAGGGCCATGCTCGGCCAATGGAGCTGGACATCCATGCTCCATGGTGGCCCAGGGAGGCTTTGAGTCAGGAGGTGGCAGGGGCCATAGCCCAGGCCCAGCCAGTAACCCAGCTGGAACTCCAGCAATGCCCACTGCTTGCAGGTGCCAGCGGGCTCCCAGGACACAGGTGAGGAAACTTAGTCATGCTCGAGTCCACACATTACTACATGCAAGGCCTAAGATCTGGGGGTACATGGAGAAGGGGGATTTAGCTCTGTCTGAGGAAGAAGTGCTCCATAGTTGGGTGATATGTGACATGTGCTGCAGAGTGGGGATATTAACATGTGATTGGATTCAGGGTCCCTGGGAACATCCTGGCTAGGGACGCTGGGACAACAGGACCCCCTTCTCAGGCAGCCTGTCCTGGTGGGTGGGGAGCATGCAGGCTGCCCAGCTCTAGGAGGCCTCTTATCCAGCAGGGGCGGCTGCTCTTGGGCCAGCAGAGGGAGCCCTAGGGTACACTGTGCAGGGCGCAGGGTGGGAGGAGATCGGAGGGGAGGGGATTAGGGTTGTCTCCAGTGGGAACAGCCAGTCACTGGGTCTCTGCTGGGCTCGGGGGCAGCATCAGACCAGTCTCTGCCTTCTCAAGCCCAACTCCCTGCTGCAGCCGCATGTCAGGCTAAAATTAGCCCCTCAGCTGTGGGGGATGCAGGGAGACAGTCCTGGGATCGCCCTACCTTTCATCTCAGAAGTTGTGCTAAGTGCAGAAAGAGAAGGACACTAGTCTGAAACCTGAGCTGGGTGGGTGTGGCAAGAGTCCCAGCGCCCTCCTCCCCAGGCTCTGGTGCAGGAACTTGGGCTCTGGGGAGCAGAGGCAGGAGGGTGTTGCCTCTCTTCAGCTACTCTGGGGTGCACCCCTAGATGTCCAAGTAAAAGCACGTGTGGGGCCCTGGGGCTCACAGGGCACCAGCTAGGTCAGAAGGGCACCACTCCTGACCCAGTTGTCTGCCTCCTGCTTGCCCAGGTTGTCAGGCTCTTCCCTCCCTTGGTTGCCATGGGAACACCAGCTGGCTGAAGCTTGTGTGAGCCTGGGCTCTGGAAGGAGATGGGCCAGGGATCAGGGGACACAGAGGGGCAGACCCCAGCCTGCGCACTGAATGTCTGCCTCTCTGCTGGAGTGGAGCCTCAGTTCTGCCTTGTTACCACACCCGGTCTCTCTCTTATCTCTCTTCTCCTCCCACAGCCTCATGGCCAGCAGGTCCCAACTGATCCCTCACCACATCCCACGGTTACCCCTGCAGTCCTTCTCCCTGAACCACCTCCTACCTCTGTCTGAGGGCAGCGGTGACCTCTGGGCTGGTCTCTGTCCTTTAGTCTGCTGCCTCACTGTCCTCTCCACCCCTCCGCCCTCCATGTCCACCCAGTCCTAGCACCCTGCAGTGGCTGCTCTGCCCCCTGCACAAAGCCCTGCTCCTGCCCCGTGCGGCCAGGACACCTCTTCCTCTGGCCTCCTCACTGGGGTGTCTACAGGCAGCTTAGCACCCCAAGCTCCACTCCCAGAGCCGAGGTCTCTGGAACAGCAGCATATTTCAGGATCTAGTGTGTGGGCCCTGAACTTGGGTTCCATGGGAACACCTTTAAGAAGCGCCACGTCTCCACCTCCCTGGATTCACAAGCCTCGTGCTGTGCCAAGGGTCTGAGAAGTCTTGGAGCAGAGAGGTTGGATTGATCAGAGAGTTCCAGAGAATTTTGGCCACAAATACGGAATCCAGGGTCAGTCCAAGCGGGTACGGGGGCTTGCCCCAGATCTCACTGGCTGGCCCTACGTCAGAGTACCCTGTCTTTTGGGACCTGGATTCCTGAGGGAATGAGCGGCTCCCATGGGGTACTTCTTGGCCCCAGTCAAAGGAGGCACTGGGAAGCCAGGCTGGCCGTGAACGTCCTGCCTCCTGCTCACATCTCCCAGCACACAGTGTGGTTCCAGGTGTGTTGTTCATAAATCACACGACGTTCTTTTCAAACCTGCCCTGGTTGCCAACACTGAAAGCCTGAGAGATTCAACAACAGATTCTGCACTGTAAACCTCTCCTGAAATGTGGAGACCCATCAATGCAGTGGTTCCCTCTGTGGGGCCTGGGAGTGACACCAGCCTTTCACATGCAAAGCACTTGTCTGCAGGCTGATGGTGCTTCTGGCTCATGCTGAGCCTGAAAGCATTTAGATTTCTGACTTCTTGGGATGTATGTGGGTCCTTCTCAAGGAACCCGCTGTACTGGGGTGACTCATGTTTGGCCTAGTCCACTAAGGGAATATCTCTTTCCCTGCAGCCGAATGTCAGCTAAAATTTACTTTCCCTTACCAGGGGTATCAGCTGGGGCTCCAAGAAAGAAACTGGTCTATCACACCTGTGCTCTGGCAATGGTGCTGCTGATCATGCTGGCTGGTCAGGCGGGGTGAGGTAGAGGTAGGGCTGCCTGCAGCATCCTCTTGTGTCACCTGCTTTGGGCTCACCAAAGAGGAGTAGGCCTGAGCAGCTGCTTAAATCGTGCTAGTAATGAGACCATGCCGGGTGTGAGAATCTCTCTCTGCAAGAGCTAAAAGCCAAATCAGTGTGAGGCCGACCATGCTGCAGCCTCAGAGTGAGCTTGCTGCAGCAGAGAGCCCTCTACACATAGCCGCTCATGGGGGCTGCAGGCCACAGCCCTGGAACCTGGAAAATCTGGCTCAAGATGGGTGGTCCCAGGACCAAGGAGTTAGCTCAGTGGTTCTGGTGCCTGTCTTGCAAGTGCAAGGGTCCAGGTTCGATTCCCTGGTTAACCATATACAATACTGGGTGTGGAGACTCACGCCCAGCAGCAATCAGCACCATATACCACAGTGCCAGGCGTGGTGGCTCATGCCTATAATCCCAGCACTCGGAAGGCAGAGGCAAGAGGACTGCTGTGATGTGAGCTGGAGGCTGAGCTCAGGGCCAGCCTAAACTACAGAGTGAGACCCTGTCTCAAAAAAAAAAAAAAAAAAAAAAGATGGGTGGCCCATGGTCTCTCCCACCTCCCACAGCTCAATGGCCTGCTGAGACTGTAAGGGCCACGACCCTGCCATGGATACAGAATATTGGCTGCAGGAGGAGGCTTGGCCCTATTTCCTTTCACTCTTTGGGTAGCTGAGGATTCCCCTGGTCCACTAAGGCTGGCCCTGGGGTGATAGTCTGTCCTAGTGAGTGAGGGGAGGTCCATGGTGGGCTCTCTCTCTGCTGGTCGTTTGAGGTCTCCAAGTTGCATTCAGAGTTTGGCTGAGATTCCACCAGCAGGTCCAGGGCCAGCCACCTAGGCATACTCTGCCCGGGAGCCTCTCCTTCCCCTCATTCTGCTCTTCTGACTTGGAGTACCCCCGAGATGTCTTTGGGGGTCATCTTCTCTGGTCTGCAGCATGTGGTTGGCCCTGGTGAACCTCAGGGCTGGGGCAAGGGTGCCAGGGTGTGCAGGAACTCTGCAAGCTCTTCCCTGTCACTCTGATGCCTGAAGGCACAGGCTGGACAAGAGAGGACACAGACGGTCTGGGGAGTTAGCTCAGTGGTTCCGGCGCCTGTCTTGCAAGCGCAAGGGCCTGGGTTCGATTCCTTGGTAACCACATAACAATACTGGGTGTGGAGACCCACACCCAGCAGCAACCAGTACCACATACTACAGTGCCGGGCGTGGTGGCTCACGCCTGTAATCCCAGCACTCGGGAGGCAGAGGCAGGAGGATTGTGATGTGAGTTTGAGGCTGAGCTCGGGGCCAGCCTGAACCACAAAGTGAGACCCTGTCTCCAAAAACCTAAAAAAAAAAAAAGAGAGGACACAGACAGGAAGGGCTGTTTTCTTCCCAGAAACTAATAGCAGTGGGGAAATGTGAGCTGGGCGTTGTCTCTCCCCCTGTCCTTGCCTCGGCCCCTCTAAGCCATACCTCTGAATCACACAAATGCAGCTGCCCTGAAGTCATTCTGACATCCTTCCTCTATAGAGCAAATCCAGGGACTAAGGTATTATGAGTTTAGTACGCTTTTTTTTTTTGCTATGTCAATTAATACATGCAAATGGTTGTAAACGTCCAAAGATAAGCAGCCATTCATCCCTGCCTGACCCCCACCCTGGCAGCTCGTGTGGACAGCATCTCCTTTGATGTTTCTGTGCCTGCTTGGCATCCATCCAGCTCCTGTCCAGCTGCGGCTTCAGCCCGGAGCCGCGGTGCCTGGCCTCAGGGTACAGGATGGCTCCAGTTTTCTCCCGGTACCCGTGAGGATGAGCTTTGTGTGTGTGGCTCACCTCAAGTTCTGTGGCTCCCCCTCCAGTGGTGCCCACATCTGCTTAGTGCCCCTGCCCCTCCCCACCCCGGTTGTCCCCACATCGGCCCTCGTCCTCCCTCCTGTTGCTGGTCCCCTCTCTCCCTCCTCGCTCCTCACTGCCAGCTAAAAGCTGGAAGAGGCTTTCCAGTCCGACTCACACCCCATCTTCTCCTCCTTCAAATGACTCCCCAGCACCCAGTGAACTCAGTGATTTCAGCGTTGAGGTCAAGGGAGAGAGAGTTGTGTACAGTTCATGACACTTAGAGCATAGAGAAGCACAATTCTTCCTAGTACACATGAGGTCCACAGAGGGGGCCTGGGACTGGCCTGGGCCAGTGAGGACACCGCCTTTGGGCCTGAGGGACTCAGGAGTGGAGTGGGAGGGAATCATCCATGCAAATACATTGAAATGAGAGGCTTCCTGGCAGGTTTGACAAACAGGTCGGAACAAAGGCTTTGTGATCCTGGCTCCCACCTCCTTCCCCAGCTGGCTGGAGAAAGAAGGTCCCTGGGGGCCGGGGGAGGGGCTGTGGGGACAGAATTGCAGACATTGGGCCTTAGGGAGCCAGGAGACCGCACACAGGAGCTCACCCTTGCCCTTCTTTATCCCTTTTGCTCTTTGGTGTGTGCCTATGCCGACAGAGTAATGCCTGCTCTCCCAGACAGGTGCAGCCTGGGCTTCCACTGGTTTCTAAGCAATTGTCTTTTCTTTCTCCTTCTCAAATGGCCTCATATACACAGAATGGGATTCCTCACATTGAAATACATATATACCAATGATGACACACACTCACAGGCGAGCAACGAGGGCCACCACCGTTGCTCAGAGTGTCTGTTTGCTTACAGCCGAAATGATGAATGCTTTCAAAGGCTGAGCCCTGTAAGACTCTAAAGCTTCAATAGGACCTGCACCTACCTGCACGCACCACCCTGGCACAACTGGCCTCCTCTCCGTTGTAATCACTGCCTTGAATTCTGTGTTTGTCATTCTTTCACATTTTATTACTGTACCAGTCAAGATCAACTAAGCTGTGCCCAGTAACAGAAATAACCCTCAGTCTCAGCAGCTTAATCCCACAAAGGTTCATTTCCCTGCCCAAGCAGGTCGGCAAAAGGCTCTGCTCATATTTTAAAAATTTTTCTATTAATATATTTTTGAGATCACAACGAATATACGTGTATCACGGCTACATATACATATTGCCATCTCTCTCCTTTTTGTTTAGGGGCTTTGCTTGTTGCAGACACTTGGAACTTGACCTCTGGCACAGCCACGACCTACAGATGTGATCATTTCCACTCTCCGTTCTGGGCTCTGCTCTGGCAGTGAAGGGGGTCAAAACCACATGTCCACTCTCAGACATTTCTGCTCAGAGGTGACGTGGAGCACATTTGCCGATGGCTCATAGGACCCTGCTCCAGACAAGGACACTCCTAACGTCTCCCTGTAGCTCACCAAGCAGCAGAGCTCTTGCTGAGCAACAGCACTGTAAACCCCCAGCTGCGGGGCTTGAGAGTGTGCTGTCGATGTCAGCTATTGCGAACTTTATGAAAAAACGCATCACATTACATGTGATCTCCAGAACTCGACTTTCCACTTAATACTATGTAAGGAGGAGTCACGATTCTCTGGTGGGAGTTGCTGGCTGCACTTTTAAAGCCTTCTTTTCAGCCGGTTTTGAGTGGAAGTGTGTCTGTTTTCCTTTCAAAGTGCCTTTGGACATTCTAAGGCCTCCTTCTTGTTCTAACCAGTGCCACTGCCATGAACCACATATCTTTGAAGCTTCACTTTGATTTCATCATCCAAAATGCAGATTTTGAGCTATTCATAGCTCCCCCGAATTGTGTGCAACTCTTGCCTCAGATTCCCATCCAGAGACCCCAGCCACACGTGAAAGCCCTGCGTGCAAGGAGCTTCCATCCCACTGGAGGAGAGGAATGTTCTCAGACAAGCTCCTGTGGGCTACACGGGAGCTGTGCGGTGTGTCAGTCTCTCTGGGAGCTTCGCCACCTGTATTTCCAGATCTTGATCTGTGTGTCTCTCTTGTGAACGTCATTTATGTCACTTCAGCATCCTCTGCCCTGAAATGCAACAGGAGTGTATGTCTGGATTGGTGGATCATCATTTTTATAGATCATAAAGTCCCTAAGCTAATACCTATGTTTTAAATTCTTCTAGTTGGGTCGCTTTAAAATGTCCCTGGAGAGATGAGGTAACTAAAGCTTTCAGTTGCTCTTTCATTTGCTCCAAGTCCTTGTCTCTCCCTCTCTCTCTCTTTTTTCCTCTCCCTCACTTGCCAGTAGACCAAAATATCACTGTGCTCTCTTGGGAAAGGTAACATTAAACATGACCCCAATATTATAAATGCCCCCACTGCTTTGGAGCCACAACTCACATTCAAATCCAAATGCTGGGAAGGATGCTCTTCCTCTATCAGCAAGGTGCTTCTTACAGCTGCTTCTATTAAGAATACATTATAAAGGCTGGGGATTTAGCTCAGTGGTTCCAGCATTTGCCTTGCAAGTGCAAGGTCCCTAGTTCGAGCCTCTGTAACCACCTGCAATTCCGGGCATGGTAATTTATGCCCACCAGCAATCAGTATCACATACCAGTGTTGAGTGTGGGGGCTCATGCCTGTAATCCCAACACTCGGGAGGCAGAGGCGGGGGATTGCTGTGAGTTTGAGGCTCACCTGGGTTACATAGTTCAAGGCAAGCCTGGGCTCCATAGCAAAAGCCTATTTCCAAAAGTAATAGAAAAAAAAAAGAATATTTTTCAGGAAGCTATTTGTAACCTTCATTGTGATGTCTTGGATCTATCTTGTTCAGTCTCACGTCAAGAAGGTGGCCTGGTTGTATGGAGCCAGGAAATGGGCGCCTCCAAGTGGGAATCTTAGGGGATGAGATGGCTCCAACTTCCTGTGTGGGGAACACAGGGGACGGTGCAGTGCGGGAGAGTTTAAGAGAAGGTGGTGCCCATGAGGTAATGATGTCACCCAGGAAGCGAGGAAGAGTGAGGCTCTAGGCCAGAGCCTGTGTGCAGAGACAGAGAGATGGCAGGACTCGGGGCCAAGGGGCAGGAAGTCCCTTGTGAAGGCCCAGACAGAGGCCTTCACAGGTAGTTGTGGGGACGTTGCTCATGTTTAGTGAGACTATCACTGTCTTCCCACTCCAGGGCTGTGACATCCTGAAGTTGGGGTGTGGGGCAGGGGCCTTGGGCGGCATGTGATAGGTTATTATGGGATGGGATCTTTGAGTCTGTAGCAGCGCAGGGCTACCTGGTAGAGTTCTCTGCAGCACTCGAGGGTGGGTGTCTGCTGGGCGGGTTGTGCTTGACCCTGTACCAAGGTGAGGAGGATGCGGTAGTGGTTCAGCCACAGAAGTCAGACACTCAGAATCTTGGTGTGGGTTACCTCCTGAACCTCCCAAATCTCCCAAGCCTCCTGGGCCCTTTGTCCTCTGCTTCGTTAGTCTTTGGGCTGGTTCAGGCTGTGTCCCAGTCAGCACTCTGGGATTCCAGGGGCTTGGCTTCTTCTCCACTCCTCTGTAGCCAGTGGCCCAGCCCTGGGGCATGGCAGAGTGCCTCTGTGGATACTGAACCTGGGGCCCACACCCTGTGTCCCCTTTTGAAAGTCTCAGGTTGTGTCCCTGCAGCCATCACCCACCCTTCCCTCCCCGGCTGGCTCCCTCTGCAGGGACAGGGTTGAAGGAGACAGAACAATCCCCAGGGGTGTCGGTAGCAAGGTTATAATCCAGCGGGATGGACTGGGCTCTCTGGAGTGTCGTAGCATTTTTCCAGGCCCGGCCACTTTATTAATGTATCGCTGAGCGATGGGGCTCGGGGGAGCTGTGGTTCCAGCAGCTGCACACTCCCCACCTACGATTGATCAAGCTGCAATTGGGCAAAGCAAATCCCTGCTGCTTCCTGCCACTCTACCCTCTACCTCTCCCGGCTGCCAGGCGTCCCCTCTGGGCAGCCTAGAGTCATGTTTGTGGCCATGCAGCCCCGGGGGGACAGCTTCTTCCCCATCATGTGGCCTCCACTCCCTTTTGGAGCACAGGGAGGGGCAGGGGTGCTCTGAGGCCCCTTTCAGCCAGGCTACTCCATGGCTTTTTAAAAAACTTCAATGTGAATTGTGCAGTGGTCTCTCCAGAGGCTGTGACAGTGTAGGAGGTAGGGTGTGACAGAGGCCACAGTGGGAAGCATCGTTCTTTCCCTTCTGCACACACTCATTAGGGTCCCAGGCTGGTGACTATTTTCAAGGCTGATGTCGAGCTGAATCCTGGGGGTCAGCACTCTCGAGGTACAATCTCAGCCCAGTAAATGGGGTGCGACACACCGAGGTGACCAGGCAGGGTTGCAGGTGACCCCGTGCTGCCTCCAGCCCCTCAGTATCAGGAGCCTGTGGCGGGGGGAGGAAGCCCGGTGCTAGACCCTCCAGGGAAGCACGTTTCACAGATGAGGGGATTTATCGGTCGGGTTTTATAGGCACAATATTGGGCCAAGTCATTCTGGTGAGACGTTGTCAATGATTTACCTTCTTCCCAAGCAGGTAGAGACGTTAACTAAAAGATGCTGGGCCACAGAGAACGATGGGTTTCCTAGCAAGAGCCTTCCCCTGCTCTGGCTTGAATACTTCTCTGTTCTTACAAGATGGCCTCTTGCTGCTGCTGCAAACAGATCTCTCTGGGCCAAGATCTGGCCCCCCAGGGAGGGCAGGGAGCCCCCACTGCCAGGCACTGTCCTCCAGGACCCTGGCAGAATGTGATTATATATAGGACTAGTCCAACCAGTCCTGGGGAGGGGGCGCCCAGGAAGTAGGCACCATCCTCCTGGAGGTGTGCAGAGATGCGGGTGGTAGAGTGGGATCCCTGGGTTTGTCAGCCCTGTCTATGGCCCATTTCATAGGACATCACCCGGATAATCATGAGGCTGTAGCCCTGAAAGCGATTCAGCAGATTTCTTCCCCATCCTGTGGCCGAAACACTCATACCTGGGTCTGAAGTCCATCATCAAACTTGCTTAAAAATATCAGCTCTAGGGCCGGGGATTTAGCTCAATGGTTCTGGTGCCTGTCTTGCAAACTCAAGGGCCTGTGTTCAATCCCCCGGTAACTACATATAATACTAGGTGTGGAGACTCACACCCAGCAGCAATCAGTACCACATACCTCAGTGCCGGACGTGGTGGCTCACACCTGTAATCCCAGCACTCAGGAGGCAGAGGCAGGAGGATTGCTGTGATGTGAGATTGAGGCTGAGCTCAGGGCCAGCCTGAACTACAAAGTGAGATCCTGTCTCAAAAAAACTAAAAAAAAAAAAAAATCAGCTCTAACGGGGTTACCCAGGCAAGTTGTAAGTCCCCAGAGGTATATATGGTCATGATGAGGAGTTGTGAGTTCGAGGTGCAGCTCTAGGGTACAGTGCTTGCCCAGATGCCCTGGACCTGGAATTCCTGCCCCAGCACCACAAAGGTTTTTATAGTATGTGAAGATGCAATTTTGCAAGGTGTGTGTGATGGATCAGTGATTTCACTTGTGCTCTTCTCTACTGCATTTTGTTTCCGAGATTTAAAATTTTTGCCCTTTCCTTTCATTTTCTGTTGTGTGTGTGTGGGGAGGGGCACTGAGGGATTGAGCCTGGGGTCTTTGAACAGAGCATCCTGTTTTATTTTTTATTTTGAGACAAATTCTCACTGTGTCACTCATTTGTCCAGGCTGGGCTTGAACCTGTGAGCCTCCCACCTCAGCCTGCTGGGGTGCTGTATTACACCCTTGTGCTTCCATGCCCACCTAACTTTGTCTCTTCATTGTTTTCTTCCTACTTTATTTGGGCTATTCATGTGTTCTTTTTCTTCCCTTTTGAGTTAACTCAATATATTTATTTGATTTCTTTTCTATAGTTCAATAAATCCATTTAAAAGCATACCTTTACTTCCAGATATTATTTTAGCCACATCATACAAGCTATAAATTATATTCACAATCTTTAGTGGTTACTCCAATTTTCCCCCCAATTTTTGTATTGTAGCAAAATACATTTAGCATAAGATTTACCATCGTAACCACTCTAAATGTGCAGTTCAGCAGTATTAAATACATTCATAATGTTGTACAACAATCTCCACTATCCATTTCCATAACTCTTTTCATCTTGTGAAGCTGAACTCTACTCATCAGACAGTAATTCCTCATTCCCTTCCCCCAGCCCTTAGCTCTCACCATTCTGCCTTCTGTCTCCATGAATCTGATTACTCTAAGTATCTCATATTAGTGGAATCATACAGCATTAATCCTTTGTGCCTGGATTAATTCACTTAGTATAATGTCTGTAAGGATTGACCATGTGGTAGTCTATATCTGAACTTCCTTCCTTTTTCAGGCTAAAGTTCTATTTTTTGTCCATACCACATTCTTTTTCTTAACTGTTCATTCAGATGGCCAGTTGACTTCTCTGTTTTAGGTAATTCAAGTAAGGTTGCTATGAACACAGGTGTAAAAATGCCTGTTTAAAACATTGGTTTCAGTTCTTTGGGAGAATTTACCTGGAAGGTGAATTGTTGGACTGGATTATTATTGTATGCCTAATTTTATTTTCTTTTGAGACAGGGTCTTGCTTTGTAGTTCAGGCTGTCCCTGAACTCTATGTAGCCCAGGCAAGTCTTGAACTCAGCAGTCCTCCTGCCTCTGCCCCCCAAGTGCTAGGATTACACATATGAGCCATCACTCCTGGCACTGTGGTATGTGGTTACCTGGGATTGAACCCAGACCCTTGCGCTTGCAGGGCAGATGCCACAACCACTGAGCTAAATCCCAGTACTCCCCTGCCGACCCCTGTTGCATTTCTATACACTAGCCATGAACAATTAGAAAAGGAAATTATAAAAAAATTCTATGTATAACCATATCAAGGAAATAAAATACTTAGAAAGTAACTTTAGCAAAGAGATGAAAGCCATGTACAAGGAAAACCACAAAACTAGTGAATGAAATTAAAGATGTAAATAGATTAAACTATCCTGTGTTCATGCATTAGAAGAGTTAATATTGTTCAGATGTCAATATTACCCAAAGCAATCTACAGGTTCAATGCAATCTTTACCAAAATCCTGACAATATATTTTGCAGAAATAGAAAAACCTATTCTAAAACCTATTCTAAAATTTATATAGCATCTCAAGGGAACCTGTATAGCCTTGAAAAAACAAAAAAAAAAGGACAAAGGTGGAAAACTAAGACTTCTCACTTTTTTATTTTTAAATTTTTTATTTGTACATGTTTGGAGTACATAATTATCAAGTTTCTTGTGTTTAAAAATGCACAGGACAAATCTTAACTGCTTTTTCATCTCTGTTTACTTTCTTCCTTCCCCTGCCCCATTGAGAGATATCTCCCTGCCTCCTATTATCTATTTTATTTTAATTTTTATTTATACTTTGAATTTCTTTCCTTTTTTCCCCCATTACCAGGGATCAAACTCAAGAAAAGTCTTGCACTTGCCGAGGAGTTACAGTACCACTGAGCCCATCTCTGGCCCACTTTGGATTTCTCATAGATGAGAAATCATGTGATACTGAAACTTGTATATCTTCCCCATTTGAGAAGTTATTAAAAAGCTGAAAAAATCAAAGCCAGGTGAGGCTGATACTGAGACAGACTCACCGCTCATTGGATGGCGGTGGGTGAGCGGTCTGTGTATCTGTTAGATATGGATTATTTGTTGCATTAAGTCTGCTATTTTTCACTTATCTTTTGTCCGCTTGCAATATCCATGACTGAGGGTGTGATACTGAATACACTTACATTTTAATTCGCACATAAATTCTTCTAAGTCCGAGTGAACCTTTCTCATCCTTCTCTGCAGTAAAGTTTTCAAAATGTTGTCTAGAATTTCAGTTACATGTGTTTTTCACAATTAGAGCTGCTATTGTTATGAATGGTCAGTATCCTATATATCTGTATATATGGCTCATTCTTATTTTTTGCCCTCCTCTCCTAAGGGTCACTTTTCCTTTTGCTGAAGTGCAGCCAACAGGACTTGTTTCAGTGAAGATCTGCTGGCTGAAAATTCTTCCTATCTTTATATATACAGAAAAGGTTTTATTTGGTTTTTAATATTTTTTTTTTATTTTAAGGTTTTTTAAGACAGGGTCTCGCTTTGTAGTTCAGGCTGGCCCTGAACTCAGCCTCCAACTCACATCACAGCAATCCTCCTGCCTTTGCCTCCCGAGTGCTGGGATAACAGGCGTGAGCCACCACGCCCGGCACTGTGGTATGTGGTACTGATTGCTGCTGGGTGTGAGTCTCCACACCCAGTATTATATGTGGTTTCCAGGAATTGAACCCAGGCCCTTGCGCTTGCAAGACAGGTGCTGGAACCACTGAGCTAAAACCCCTGCCCTATCTTCCTTTCTTCTTAATGGGTCGTTCACAGTTTAAGATTTCCTTCCTTTTCTATGCTGTGCTCCTGTGTAAATTCCTGAGTACTAACTTATAATTTGTCAAATTTCTCTTTGGTGAATTTATCCAATTATTGTAGAAAGTAGAATTTTTCCAATTATTGAAGGATCCCCCCCGCGCAAAGAGTTATATACTTTCATTTCTAGGATTGCCAATGGATTCTTTTTCATATTTACCTTGTCTTGGTATTTGTCTATTCTTGTTTTTTTTCTTCCCTCTTTTATTTCCTTCTCTTGCTGTGCTATTAATTAATTAATTTTTTTGAGACAGGGTCTCACTTTGTAGCTCAGGCTGGCCCTATGTATCCCAGGTGAACCTTGAGCTCTCATCAATCTTCCTGCCTTTGCCTCCTGAGAGCTGGGATAACAGGCATGAGCTACCATGCCCAGCATTGTGGTATGACACCCAGCATTGTTGTTTGTGATTACTGGGGATCAAACTCAGGCCCTTGAGTTTGCAAAGCAGGCACCAGAACCACTGAGCTAAATTTCCAGTTCTAATTTTTATTGTTTTAAATCAGGGTCTTGTAAACTGCCCAGGCTGTCTTTGAATTCATGATCCTCCTGCCTCAGCCTGTAGAGTGGTTGGGATTCCAAACATGGCTTTCTTCTTTTTCATTCTTTTTCACAGGTACTATTTCTTTTTTCTTTTATGGTTTCCATATAGACTTATATTAAGCCACTTCAAAATTATTTTATTTAGTTATCTTTCCTGCAGTGAGTCACACTGGCCTTGAACTCACTATGGAGCCCAGGTTGGCCTCAAATTGGCAGCAATCCTCTTGCCTCGGCCTCCCTAGTGCTAGGATTACGGGCATGAGTTACCACGCTTGGCTCATTAAGAATATCTGCTAATTGTTTATTTTGCCTTTTCATCAATCTTCTTTATTGTTTTGGAATTTTGCTGTGCAAGCTCATCCTGAGGGCAGCTTTGGCCTCTTTTCCCATCCCTGAAACTATAGGATTTACAGTTGTTACTCTTAGTTCCTTTAAGTCCATAGTGCAAAACCAGGCCTTTGAAATGTTCATTGTTCTCTAAAATCTTGAGTTTTATCTGCTTAACACTCTACTCTACCAAGCAAGGTGCTTTGGGCTCCTATAACACAACGTCACAGATGTGGCACATAAAGGACAGATGTCAACTTCTCTTAGATGTGGGGCTATGAAGTCAGAAATCAAGCTGCTGGCTGACTTGGGGTCAGGTGGGTTCATTTCCGGCTGTGTAGACTGCACGTCAGTGTCTGCAGACAGAAACCCTGTCATCCTGTTTTAATTTTGGCACTAACCTGCCCTAACTGATCACCAGCCACGTCCCCTACTAACGCCACCCGCAGGAGGGCTTGGGGCCCAGTGCTCACGTGTGTTTGTGTACAAGATGTTCTTACATAGATTGGTAACAGCCGCTGGGATTCCCACATTATGTCATGGACCTGTCCTGTCCTCACCTCAGGGTCTTTAACACCATCTCAGAGGTCCTTATGCCAAAGGGTTGTGATCACTCTCAGTGTGGTGATCA
Source organism: Petromus typicus (assembly GCA_004026965.1). Taxonomy (NCBI): domain Eukaryota; kingdom Metazoa; phylum Chordata; class Mammalia; order Rodentia; family Petromuridae; genus Petromus; species Petromus typicus. The sequence goes on along the minus strand of PVIR01009833.1, from coordinate 23,677 downwards.
GGGGTCTTCGTTCTTAGAGAGGACCCCAGGGTCATGACATGGGAAGATGGGATCCCTGGCTGTTCCCATAAGCTGAAGCACACATCTTCCCTGTGTCCCCAGCACCCTTTCCCCATCAGCAGCCCCAGCATGCTGTGAGCAGGAGAGGTACCCCAACATTGCTCAAGACATAGTGAATTTTTCCCCAACTCAAGATTTTCTTTTTTTTTGAAACAAGGTCTTACTTTGTAGTTCAGGCTGACCCTGAACTCAGCCTCAAACTCACATCACAGAAATCCTCCTGCCTCTGCCTCCCAAGTGCTGGGATGACAGGCATGAGCCACGACGCCCAGCACTGTGATATGTGGTACTGATTGCTGCTGGGCATGAGTCTCCACATCCACTATTGTATGTGGTTAACCGGGGATCGAACCTGGGTCCTTGTGCTTGCAAGACAGGTGCCGGAACCACTGAGCCAAACCCGCAGCCCCACTCAAGATTTTCTTGAAAACTGGCTCAGCACTCCAGGAGGCTGAGGTAAGAGGATTGAATGTGGGGCCTGGCCTGAGACACTATCTCAAAAAAAAAAAAAAATGGTGGGTGAGTTATAGGGGTGGGGAGTTATAGCTCAGAGCAGAGGCCCTAAGTTCAAATCCCAGTACTGCAAAAAATAATTTCTGATCGCAAACTCTTTGATTCCCTCAGGCACTTCTTCCTGGGCCTCAGACACAGAGCACTGAGTGCTGCACAGAACAAAGGCCTCTGTCTGGCTCCTGGGTCGAGTTCCCAAAAAGCTCCAGGGCCTGACACACACCACAGCACACATACCTGGGCTAACTAGTGAACATCTTTTGAAGTTCTCATTTTACAGTTTCTGAACATGTTTCCTTGAGCATCTTTGGAACCCCCGTACATAGATGGGCAACAAAGCTGAGGTCATTATCATCCCCATTATGCAGAGGAGATGCCCGGAGTCCAGATGGATAGGGCGGTGCTTCTTGAGGGACAGCATGTAACTCACTAGGGATCATAGTAAGATGAGGTCTCAGCTGGGCATCTGGGTTGGTGTAAGAGTCTGCATTTCCAATGGGCTCCCAGGGGCTGTCACCGAGGGCTGAGACCTTGCTTGATCAGGGCGTCACCTGTCCTCTGTGTGACTCCAGCCTGTGCCTTGTCTGCCCTTCCATACAAGTGAGAAGCAGAGGTGAGGGAGAAGGGGGCTTTGCTCAGGGAGGGGTGCTGTCCTCGGCCACCCCTGCAGAGACTTCTTGAGGAAGAGGGCCAAGGGATTCATCCCGTGAAGCACTGGAGCTAACCAGCAGTCAGTGGGTCTGCTGGAAAATTAATTTTTTAATTAAAAACATCTTTTTTTCTCCTCTTCTTTCCCCTTTGCTTTAATGTCTCAGTCTGGAGTAATTATGAATCGCTCTGGGGAGACCGAATCTTAGAAAAATTGTTGGTGTAACTGCCGAGGAAATTCATCCGATTAACTTGGACTCAGCCTTTGAAAAGAAAAGAAAGGGAAGAAAAAATGAAAGCGGGGAGGGAGAGCTCCTCATTCTCCTCCAGGCTAGGAAGCTAATCGTGGCCTCTGGGAGGCCAGGTGGGCTCTGGGTCAGAGGCCAGGTGGGGATGAAGCCAGCTTCTCTGTCCTTTCCCCTCCACAGCCTTCCATTGCTCCCGCCCCTCCTCACCCTCTGCCTGCCTGTGTTCCGCCTGCTCCTCCAGCCTTCTCCTGGCCAGAGTGTCTTAGTTAGGGACCCAAGTGTTTTCCAGGGACACCCCCAGCCTGAGCAGAGCAGGCTGAGTTCTGTACCTGGATCTGCTAGTCACCGGCTGTGGGTCACCTCTGGGGGTATGTGTGACTCCCTCACCCCAGGGGTAAGAGTGAGTTACACCATTCATGTAGACGACTAGGTGAGTTTCTGTCTTTCCATGCTGTTAGAGTTTATTGAATAACAGTAAATTAACGAACTCCATCGGTTTCCTCAGCTTTCGCTTGCTGAGGGCTCTAGATTTTGCTGGATAGCTGGAGCTGCCGAGCTGGTGTCTTTCGTGCTGATCTTGATTATGAATATCAACAGCATGGCAGTCACTCAACACCCTTCACGCTGTGGCACATGGCTCCCAAGACAACTGAGAGGGGTGACTGGCTGGGGATCCCAAGAGTCGGAACTTGCACAGGCAGAGCCCACAGAGAGGTGGCCAAGCTCCCCCCTCGATGACTGGTAAGACCCCAGACAGCTGAGTTTGTGTGAGGCCTGTGTGTTCAATGCAGAGTCTAGAGAGCCCGGCATTGGAGAGGCCCATGTCAAGAAAGGTGGCTATGCTGAGCCGAAGCCGGGAGACAGAGGATGAGAGTTTGTCACTTGTCACAGTGACTCGTGCCACGTCTACCAGGTGGTCTTATGAGACAACAGAGGTGCTGCCACTGTCCCACAGTGCTAGGCAACCTTTACAGGACCCAGGGAAGGGGTCCGTGACTTTTATGTGTTCCCCCAACCCATAGGCCTGGCTTCCTTTGATGTGATTTTGGTATGTCACATGCCCATGTGTCCCTGGCTTATTGTGGTTAAGAATATAAGCAGTAATTTTGATGAGCACGATTAATTGATTGATCAGTTTGTGCCTTAGAGTTTTGCTGTACAGCAGGGCATAGTTCTTTGGCATCAGTTCACTGTCCAACATCCAGTGGCTGTCACCAAGTCATTCTGCCTCAGCCCTGCCTCAGAAATGGTGCCACCCACTGCCGTACAAGATGGAGTCACTCAGGGAAAAGCCTAGAGTGATGGTTACTGTTCGGCATGATGCAGAACAACTCAGCCCTCAGCTTGTTCCTGCTGTTTCCTCACTGAGAAGCTGGAGAGGACGCTCCAGAGAAGGGTGGTGAAGGCTGAGAGGAGATGGGCGCAGACCAGGAAAGGGGGTTCCAAGCTGGAATGCCTGGCTTTTCCCAGCAGAGGCACCAGAGCCCCTGTAATCAGTCCACATCGACCACCCTGCGAAGGTGACTCAGGGCTACAGCCAGGGCCCACATCAGCTCGGCTTCCCTGCCCAGCCCTGGAGGGTGCAGTCTGGGGAGTGGGCACCAGTGGGCATGTATGATGCCCTCCCTTCCTCCAGTTGGGTGATTGAGGCTGTGAGCTCTCCGCCAGCTGGCTGAGTGGCTCTGGAGCCATGACAGCCCCTCTTGAATGTGATTGCTGCATGAGCACTGTGCCAGGGCAGGTCCCCAGCTTGTATTCCCTTCCCCCAACATCCAGGCCACTTGGTAAGAACTCTGAGGGCCCTGTGCCTGTGCCTGAACCCTTCTCAGCCTCTCTCCTGCTGGGCCCTAGACTGGGAGCTCTTGAGGGTGGAGCTGGGGCCACTGTCTCTCTGTGGGTCTCCTGCTAAGCTCACAGCCAGACATGGGACATGGGAGTCATGTTGGTGTGTGCTGTGATTCGAGTACCAAAGTTTTCCTTCTCTCCAAGGAACTTTCACTCTCCAGCCTCTAGCTGTGTCCTAGACACTGCCTGGAGGTGAGCAGGGAAGATCCTCTCCTTGAAGGTAGGGCTTCAGGGGGTGGGGGCTGCCCTGTGCAGAACCTGCTGGCTGCATGGTGCAGGGGAGAGGACTGGACAGCCCAGAGTCTGTAGGCACTGGTCCCAGATCTGCATCTAGGTTCTAAGGGGTCAAGGACGAATTACTCTTCCCCATGGCCTCAGTTTCCTCATCTCTGCAATGGGTACTGGATTGCATCAGCCCCGAATTCCCTCCAGTTTGAAAGCTCTGGGCCTCTCTGGGATGTGGCTGGGGACACCTAGGTCTGCTTTGGTTGATCTAAGCTTAACCTTCTGGGTTCCTGAACCCAGGAGTGGGGCCTACCTATCTGGGAATCCTGAAGCTGGGATCTGGAGGGAATAGAGCTGACAGTGGACCCTGCTAATCCCTGGGAATTTGCACTATTCAACTGCCAAGGCCCAAGGGGAGATGAGCTGAGCGCTATCTTCCAGGGTCCAGCAGCTCCTGAGATAACTGAGTCCTCCTTTCCAACTCCTTTTGCACAGCTGGCTTCTTCCTGCCCACTGGCTTCTCCAGCCTACAAGCCTTGCCAGCCAATCAGCTCATGCTTTCCCTCTTATGAGGCAGATATGACCAATAACATTGGTCTGGTTTCTCTGTTGCTAGGTGCTGGAGGCTGCTTCTGTGCTGCTGAGGGATGTGAGTTTCGAAGTCCAGCCCTGGTTAGGAACTGGCCAGAGAGGTTTCAGGCTCCAACAAAATGCAGTTAAGATGTCCAAGAGTTCTGCAGCCAGGCTTCAGGCACGCAGGGGAAGGAGAAGCCCCTTGTATGTCTGGAGCAGTCCTGACTGGCTTCCAGTGGAGGGTCCTGAGGAAGGCTTTTCAGAGTCTGCCTGACCCAATCCAGGCTGTCTTTCCATCCTTCCAGAGGAGCCTCATTGGACTCTCCCTGGAGCCTCAGCCCTCCTGGAAACCTCCCTATCTCATTGCCAATCCTAGTCTTGTCCTGGTCCCTGGGCTTCCCAAGTCCCCCACAGACCCACAACACCAGGACATGGGAGTCATGTTGGTGTGTGCTGTGATTCCAGTGCCAAAGTTTTCCTTCTCTCCAAGGAACTTTCACTCTCCAGCCTCTAGCTGTGTCCTAGACACTGCCTGGAGGTGAGCAGGGAAGACCCTCTCCTTGAACGTAGGGCCCTGTGTCCTCTTCCTGGCCTGGGTCCTGGCCCATATAACACTTTGTGGCTCTGGATGCTGGGGGTAGAGAACCCAAAAACTCAGTAGGAAGATTCAGGAAGAGGGGGACAAGGTCCTAGGTGGGGAGCAGATGTTTGGGGTGTGTGTTAGAATGTGAAAACCTGACTGTATGCCGGTGTGTGTCTGACTGATAGCTTCAAGGACTTGTGCATGTGTGTGAGACAGAGAGAGGTGTAGGTGTTCCTGTGGCCTGAACTGTGGATTTTCTCACCTCCTCTCCCTATGTGAAGTCCTGTGTCGCAGGTCCTGAGCCCATTTTCCAGCCTGTCTCAGCTCACTCAGCATATAGCTTCCTGACGGAAAGTATTAGCGAGTCTTGCACGGTGAGAAAGCCTGGGCTCTATCGTTCAGTTCTATTCCCAGGGTCTGTGTGGCCCAAGTGCCTTTGGTTTGACCTTTTCTGGAGCCCAGGCCCTGCTCCAGTGCTGTCTATTCAAAGAGCTCAATGCAGATGGAGTGGGGATAGAACCACTGCTGGCCTCATCTCTTGCTCCTTGGAGCAACCTGGTGTCTTCCTCTGTGCCCAGACCAATCCTATTGGGTGCAACCCAGGTTCATGCCAGGCCTACCCATCTCTCTTGGGCTCACTCAGCTAGGATAGTAGAAGGCAGCCTGGGCCAGGTCAGGACCCTCCCATGAACTCTGCTCCTTTGCGCCTTCTGTTTCTTTGTCTGCAAGATGGACATCATAATGTCTGTAAGATGGGAGCTCTGATGCCTGAGGTCAGACAAAGGCCCTGAAAGGGCCTCTTGGGATGGTGAGGTGCTGGACACCCACTGTGCTGGCCCATGGGGGCCTCAATGCTCATAGTATCTAAGAACAGAAGCTGGATCTGGTGAACATGGACTTTTGGAAAAATGAAAAGCAATATTTTTGAAATGCATATTTTTTTTTTTTTTTTTTTTTGAGACAGGGTCTCACTTTGTAGTTCAGGCTGGCCCTGAGCTCAGCCTCCAACTCACATCACAGCAATACTCCTGCCTCTACCTCCCAAGTGCTGGGATTACAGGCGTGAACCACCACGCCCGGCACTGTGGTATGTGGTACTGGTTGCTGCTGGGCGTGAGTCTCCACACCCAGTATTATTATGTGGTTACTGAGGATCGAACTGGGCCCTAGCGCTTGCAAGACAGGTGCCGGAACCACTGAGTTATATCCTCAGCCCCCGAAATGCATATTTTCTGAGCAAAGTCTTCTTTTATAAAGTCACAAGGCCCAGTGGACTGGGGTAGCTGGGGACTTCAGACTAAGCCTGTACTCTCTGGTCCCTCCTCAGTGGACCTACTTCCTGTCACCAGTCTGCCAACCTGGTGGGTGGCATTGGTGACCTCTGACTTTCAGAACAACTGGCAATGCTGAGAAGTCTTGTGTCCAGGTGGGTAGGTAGAGGGTGCAGCTGCCTTATGGCCTCTCTCATCACCAGCACAGCCCTGAAGTGCTCTGGGAGGGTGACTGCAGCCAGGCGGTTGTGCTCTGGGTGTGACTGCCTTTTGTTTGTAGAAGACTCAATATCTGGAGCCCTGGCTCCATGGTAGGTTCTTCCAGAGCCAGAAACCAGCATCTCCCCCCACCATCCTCTACCAGGCTAACCTGTCTTTGGGCAATGCTCTGTGCTGTGAGCTCCATGGTGTGGGGCAGGCCGGAGAATAGTAGGCTCTCATCCTACTAGAAAAGCCCATTCTGGAGTCCTGGGCCTTCTCTCCTCAGCTGTGTGACCTCAGGAAACTAATGTAAACTCACTGGGCCTCACCTGAAAAATTCCTGCCTTGACAGATTGTCAGCAAGATCAAATGGTACAGTGTGTGAGAAAGTGCCCTGTACAGGTGAGGAACTCAGCAGAGGACCAGTGTGGGGTGGGGTGTGCATGTGTGGGGTCCACAGCAAAGCTACTTTGCAGTGGAGACTCGGCAGTAAGGCCCTGGGTCCCAGCTGGATGGGGCTGGATATTGGGACAAGAGAGAGGGCCTGTGTCCAATCTGGGGACCAGGAGGCTGCAGGGGTGGGGAAGCAAGGTCTGAAGTATGGCCCTCTCCTCTCCTTGTCCCCACCCTGGTAGTGGGGACATGCTCTTGTCCTAGGAGTGAGGCCTGGTACTTAGTGAGAGGACCACTGCCCTCTGGCTTCCCATAGGATGGAGAGGTAGAGATTGGGGAAGTAGGGTGTGGAGGAACAGATGGCTCCAAGGTCTTCACTTTGACCTGGGGTCACCCTGGGGAGCAGCTCCATCAGCACTGTGAATGGAGATCCACTTCCACTTTACCCAGGTGTAGTTTGAAAGCCCAGAAGGCACATGCGTGTTCCAGGTACCTGGCAGGGGTGGGGAGGGGCTTCAGAACAGAGGGATTGCACATCCTCTGTAGGGCGGGGCCTTTCCCCTTTCCCAACACTTCCATCTGGCTGTCTCCCCCTTGCAGCTATGAAGACCACCACTCTCTCCCCAGATGTACTTCCCAGGGCCACAGGACAAGGCGGACACATACCTGGTATGGTTGCTTTCCAGAGAGGGGGCTGCCCCAGGCAGATGATGACAATGGCAGCCAATGGCATTCACTGAACACCCAGGATAATTACCTCCTTTTCTGTGTTTACTCCAGTTTTGGACCTATAGGCCAGATCATCTCATTATGGCACATCATTTTGTGTGTGTGTGTGTGGGGGGCTTAGTGTGGAAATTTTTTTGAGACAGGGTCTTGCTGTGTAATATAAGCTGGCCTCCAACTCACAATCCTCCTGATTCAGCCTTCCAAGTGTTGAGATTACAGGTGTGGACTCATACCTGGCTTTGAGGCACATCTTTTCCGTGAAAGTTCAGAAGTGTAGAACCATCCACCAGAAGGAGAGGTGCGGTCACTCAAGCCCTTTATAAAAGTGTAAGAAACAGTGGCCCCTCTGTGTTTAGAGGCACAGAATGTATTCAAGGCATTGATTTACCTGCCTGGTTTAAAAGAATGTGTCCAGAGACCGAGGCCAGCTTCAACACTGGAGGCGTTTCAGGACCCTGGAGAGCTCCCCAGGGTCCTGGGAGGCAGGGAGATGGGGATTTCTGGGAGTTGGCAGATCTAGAGAAATCATGGTGTGAGTGGAAGCTAGGGCTTGGGTTCTGGAGGAACCCAAAATCATCCTGGGGAGGTCACACTTTATGTTTCTGCGTGGCCCATTGTTGCGTCCCCTGGAACAGGGCAATGATGAGGATGGGCATCTGTGGCTGAACAGAGTGCATACAGACAGGTGTGCTGGAAATGCCAAACTCCATGCCATGTTGCAGGGCTTTGGGTGAGCACTCAGAGCCTGTCCAATTGGTAAGCAAGATGGCAGACAGTCACAGTCTCTACAGAATCACTGCTTTGAGTGCATGACATGACACTCTCTGCCTCAGTTTTTTGTCTGAAATGGGATGATAAAGCACTTCCTTCATGGAATATGAGAATTAAGCATCACATACCACACATACCACTTAGAACGACGAAACATTATCATTATTTTTTAACCTCAAGCTTTTCTGTCCATCTTGTTGCACAGACAAATTCTCTCAGGGTTCTCCTGGTCTTGCCCTGAGGTCAAAATCTAGGGAGAGGCAGACATTCCCTGGGTTTGGAAATTGCAGCAGCATATTCCAGGCTTCTGAGGAAATGGACCTGGGAGGGGGGAGGCCCCACTGCCACAGGCCCTGGGCCCTGAGACAGGCTGAGCCTAACACCAGCTTTCTCCTTTTTCTTTTCTCATAGTGGTGCCAAACATGGCCTCCACAGCCAGAATGGCCTGGGCTCAAACCTCAGCTCTCCAGGAAATGATCCCAGGCAGATCAGTAGCTTTTGTGTCTGCTCTGTGCAGGTTGCAGTGAGGATCAAAATGGGAGATGCAGGCACAGGCTGGACAATGGGCATGCTGTAAGTGCCTCGTGGTAGTGGCTGTCATCTGGTGTCTTCCGGACCTCTCACGCTGGGTCTTGGCCACTCCCCTCTGGTGTGGGTGAGGTGCTTGCCCTTCGACTTGCAGGATTAGTCTAGTTCAGTTGACTCAGGGATGTTAGAGCCAGCCTGCCTCTCCAAGAGTGGAGGCCAGGCTCGGGCACCCAGGTGTCTCCCTTGGTCATCCCTAGTGTCCCCACCACCCCACCTTGACCTACTCCAGAAGCAGGTGAAGAAGTATTTGCCTCATGAACAGCTTTGGGTTGACTGGTATAAATCCTCATCACGAGTATTTCTCATTTGTAATTGGCATTGAATTAGCCTCCACTTGGGGTCTGGAAGGAAGCAGTTACGCACGTTTTCTTATTCAATTACCCAGTGGCCTCTGGAAGTGGTTATTAGTACTAATTTTATTTTACAGGAGAGGAAACTGAGACCCAAAGGGATTGGCTGATGCATGGGCTGCTTGGGGGGGGGGGTCTCGGAGTCCCAGGAAGAAGAGAGCTCCAGCTTGTGATGTGCTCAGGACAGTGATGAGATGTCCAATAGAAGGTGACTATCACCTGTCACCTTAGGTTCCAGTGGCCAGGGAATACACGATTTGCATTTGAACCATGTTAGATTTTCAGGTATTGAGAGCTGGGTGGGGAATGTGAGAACAGCCCCTGACTCCCCTGTGGCTCAGGTCCCAGTCAGGTCACTCCTATGGCCACATGGGCTATGCATGATCCAGGGACTCAGCTTTCTCTGACACACACACACACACACACACACACACACACACACACACACACACACAGACTGCAGAAGTGCTCTGCACATAGCCAGGCTAGGAGTGTCAGAGAGGATTTATGTGGTTTCACAGGCTGGGCTTTTGGATGGTGACTGGATTATGGGGTGCAAGGACTGACCTACTGTTAGGAAGTGGGGCCTCATGGGAAGAGACGGTCACTGGGGTGTGGGCTAGAAGGGTCTGTCTCAATCTGTCTCTGGCTCCTCCCTGCTTCCCTGCCATTGGGCCCTGAGCAGCTGTCCTCCACTTAGGCCCTTCTGCCACATGGCTCCTCTTCAGAGCTGGCCAACGATGGTCTGAAACCCCTACTAAGTGTGGGGTAAATAAGCCTCTCTCCCTTTAACTTGTGGGTGTTGGGTATTGCGTTCCAGGAATGAGGAATGTGACTAAGACAACCTTCGAAGATCCTGCTCTTGGCCTGGGCTCTTACACAAGACCAGGAGCCCGAGAATAGAGGAACTTATCTTTTCCACCCCAATCAGCCCATCCACGGTCACACTGTGAATAAGAGAGACACGAGGCCTCTGATTTTGAGCCACAGGACTCCAAGCTAGGACAGATCTGCCTCTAGGTATGGAGGGGAGGTCCTGAGGGGTAGGTGACCTGGGCTGCTACTTAGCACCTGTGAAGTGGGCTGCATCCAGTATCTCTCTCAGTCCCAAATGGTCAGGTGCCACATCTGAAGGTCCCTCGTTTGAACACTATCACCCTGTGCTCCTGCCCTCCTGTTCCACCCAGAGGGAACTTGCTGGACACTTGTCTCCTGGGCAGAAGGGGCTATGGCCTCTGGAGGTGACCCCTTCCCCTAGTTAGCAGAAGGCCACTGTGCCATGTGGCACAGACAGAAGGGCAGGGAGCTGCTGGGCACACTGGGCTGCAGCGGTGGCAGCAACAGCGGGTGCCAACCACTCGCTGTGAGTATGCAGTGTCAAATGGGGTGCATTACTCTCCCTGCAAATTAAAAATTAAAATTAATCAAACACTCAAATTGATTTCCTTCCCGTCTGTTTGCTTGGCTGTGCCAGTCAGATGCTGGCCTGCCCACCGGGCCCAGCACTCCCGGACTCATGCCAGGGTTGATGGCTCAGTCCACTGCTGGGGTCTCAGCAAGGCCGGGGGGACTGCAGCACCTGGCTCCAGTCTCAGGAAACCAAGCCTGGTACCTGGCCATGAGACTGGGTGCTGGGGCCCCAGAAAGGGGTCCTGGGTGGGAGCACCATTCCAGCGCTGGCTGCCCGAGCCTGACCAAGCCAGGACGAAGCCCCGCTCTCTGCTATCCGCAGCCTGGCCCCTACTTGCCATTAGCAGTTATGCAGCCTGATGGTAAGTGGGTCCCCGGGAAAGCAGACGCTGACAGAGGTCAGCACACAGGGTGTTTGTGAGATCAACACCATAGGTGAGCGGGAAATGGACCCCATATCCACTGCAGGTGTGGTGCAGAGAGCAAGAGGGGCAGGCTCTGTCCATGCCTTGGGCTCTTCAGTGTCCCTTGTGCACCCTGGCAGGAGCAGCTGGCAGAAATAGCACTGACTCCGCTGGAAAGGCCTTCATGTCCTGTCCCTGTCATGTCCCACCCCTTCCTTAATTCCTCTTCCTCTGTGCTGGTGCTGGTGGCGGCCATATTGGGGATGGAAGCCAAGGCCTTTGCCCTGAGTTACATCCTCAGCCTCTTTTTTACAAGACAGGGTCTCATTAAGTCACCAGATTTCCCGAGTTGGGCTGGAACTTGTGAGCCTCCTGCCTCACACTTCGGTGTGCTGGGCTTACAGGTGTCACTGCCACGCCTGGCCCGCCTTTCATTCAGGTTCAGATTTCACGCTTCTCTCTCATTAGACTCCATCACCCTCCCATGATGTTCACGGATCTCGGGGACCTGGCCCCCTGCCTGTCCCGCCACCTCTTGACTGAGGTTCATCACTCCAGTGCCCCATATGCAGGGTGAAAGTTGGGCCCCCCGTTTGAAGTTGCAGAGGTTGAGGATTCAGACCCACACCAGGCCACAAACCCAGTGTGGTCCCGGACAGGAAGGAGGGGGAGGAGAGATGTGCAGGTGCAGAGTGGAATGGCGGCTACTTGGGGGGCAGGGATTAGAAGTAAGGCTGTTTGTATCACATGGAGCCTTGGGAAAACATCCCCAGAGGAGAGGAGGGACAGAGTAGGCAACTGTGTGAGCTCATCTCCCCGAGGTCTTGGGAAATCTGGCAGAGGCATAGGAAGTGGCCCAAGAAGGAGGGGCGGGGACCCAATCTGGGACTTGGGGACAGCTGCAGGGTGGAAGTTGGGAAGGACCAGGACAGGAATGGCATGCACCCTTCTCCGAGCCCTTCCTTGTTGGCTCTCAAAGCATAGAGGGGGACACTGAGGCTGAGCTCCATGGAGTGCACCGATACCAAAGTTTAAGCGCTCTTACAGGATCTTCGTCCTGGGTGATCACCGAAGCGTGGCCCTTCTCCGCCTCCTCAAAATCTCGGCAGCCTGAGCTCCTCCACCTCCGGCTTCCGCCAGCAGGGGGAGGCTGTGCTGCGCCGGCTGCAGATACAGGAGCCGGGCCGGGACCAGATGGGGGGTGGTGGTGGGGGAGCGCCTTTGCCTCTCTGTGGTCCAAAGGTGCGGGTGCGACTTCCGCCTAGATTTGACAAGGGGCAGCCTCCAGATGCACTGGAACCAAGCTGAGATTCAATTCCTGGCGTCTCCTATACACACCCGCCATCCCCTATTCTCAAGTCCAGGTCTTTGCATACTCTCTTCTCTTTCTCTGTATAAAATGCTCATTCCGCTCCTTTCAGCCTGCCCAACTCCTATGCATCCTTCAAAACATGGCCTCAATGCCACTTCCGCCAGGAAGCTCTCCTGCTGCTCTGCCCTGCAAAACTCTCAGACACCTCCCTTCACACTTCTGACAACAGGACTGTGAGCAGCAGCAGCCCTGCACTTAGCACCGGAGGGGCCTCAGAGTGCACACCTGGGCAGAATGCACCCCTCTGCGGGGTTGGGGAGCACAGAGCCCCCGGAGGGGGGAGTAAGGGGTGCTGGCTATCCAGGTGCACAGTGCTTGTGGCCAGGAACAAGCTGCCGGGCGGGGGAGGGGTGCTGGGGGTATCGTACTTCCAGAGTCCGGGAGATCTGGAATTTGAAGGGTTCCTGCCCACTGTGGAGTGGGGGACCCAGTCGGTCTCTGTCCTGCACAGGTCCCGTGTCCGCGGGGTGCTGAGTGTCCACGCTGGTATTCCAGAGCCCCCACGCCAGATCTCAGCCCCCAGAACAGCGAGCGCCTTTTCAGAACTGGACATAGCCTGAAGCCGATGTTTTCCCAAGGAAGGGTAAACTGAGGTAGAGAGGGGTATGCATTTGGACAGGTGCCCCCTCCCCGGGTTTGGGCTCTGGACCGAGTCTGACCCTGCTCCTGGGCCCCACAGTCGCCGTGTTTAGCACCGGCTGCCTGCTCTCCCTCCTTTCCGACTCACCTCCGCCCCGGCGGGACTCCGCGTGCGCTGTGCGCTGCGCCTTTAAGCCCGGGCGAGGAGCGCTGCGGCCAGGCCCGCGCGGGACGTCGCCCCCGGTGGAGCGGGGCCGCGCGTGGGTCCCCTGCCAGCCGCCGCTTGGACCCGGCCTGCGGGGTGCGGTGCGGGAGCGCAAGGAGGCGCGCGGAGGACTGCGGCCGGGGACGGGGTGGGGACAGTTGGGGCACGGAGGCGACCGAGCGAGCAGTAGAGCGGGTAGCGAGGGCGCACGCGGCTGCGGCGCGGGGCGGGCTCGGTGGGGTGGCCGAGCGGGTCACCCCCGGCGTCCCCTTGGGGAACGGCGGGGGACCTGAGGAGGGACGGCCTGGGGAGGGGACGCGGGGGGCGGCGCGGCGGGGCCTCGGGGAGCTGCGGCGGGGGGCGCGGGCGCGCTCTCGGGTTCCGCTGGCGTCGGGCGCGGGATCGGGGCTTCCGCGCACCCGCCGCGCGCTCCCCACGCACACACGCCCTTCCTGCCGCGCCGCCGCCACCATCGAGCCGCGGAGCCCTGCGGAGCAGAGCCGGGCGGAGCGGACCGGAGCGGCGCCAGGGATGCGGGACCAGAGCGGGGGCGCGCGCAGACGGCGCGCCCGGGACGGTAAGTGCAGTGGGGTCGCTGCTGCGCCGGGGCCGGGGTGCGGTTGCGGGGTCTGCCGCCGGCGGCGCCTTGTGCACGGCCTCTGATTGGGCGGGAACCGGGGTGCGGTGGGGGTGGGGGCGAGCACGCACCCGGGAGGCGTGCACGCGCTGGCCGGGGCGAATAGAGCGTGCGCCCCGCACCCTCGCGTGATCGCGCTTTGCCCGCCGCGCCCTCACCTGCCGCCGCCTCTGCCGGGACCGAGACTTGGAGCAACTTCGCACGGCCGCGGGCGGGGCGGAAGGGGCGGAAGGGACAGGAGGGAGGCGCTTTCAGGGAGCGCCCGATCTTTCTTTCTAGAGCCAGCGGCGCGGGCTGGGCCGGGCTTTTGGGGCCAAGGGGTGCGCCCTCCTTCGCAGCCGTGCGCCTCCCGCAGGCCGGGACTCATACCTAGCCCCAGGCGCTGCGCAGGAGTCTCACCGGCGCCGGATGCCTGTGACTCCGCTGGGTCTGCGGAACCACCGGTGACAGTCTCGGGGCAGCCAGGCCGGGGCACACGGGTGTAGATGGGCAGTGGGGGGCGCACGGGGACGCCTGTGCGTGAGTTTCCGTGCCTCATGCCCCGTGGAACTGGCGGCTGGAAGAGGGAGTTGCCTGAGATGAGCTCTACAGACCGGGTTGCTCAGGAGTCCAGAAAGGGTCTCCAGGCCCTGCCTGTGTCCACATCCCTCTCGGAGCTATGCCCTATCTGCCGCCCTCTCTGTGCTGAGCTTGTGTCGCTGTGTCCCCTCCCTTGTGAGTCTCCATCTGCCCACCCTTTGCCTCAGGGAGCCTCTGGCAGCCGGTGCAGAAGACAGCGTGGGGAGCTGTGGGCTCGGCTTTGCCCCTGGGTGGGTGGGGAGACCCAAGAAAGGGTCAAAGATCAGGTCCCCGCTAGGCCTTGCTCTTGGCAAATCCACCGTGTGTCCAGGGGATGTTCTGCTTCCTCTGACTGCTCAGAGATCATTCCAGCTGCAGTGTCTCTGGGGACAGAGGCCGACCTCCCCGACAATCAGAGGATAATGCTGTGGCAGCCAGTCCCTGCCCCGAGGTATTTTAGCCAAGGTGCCTGTCCCCTCATTTGGCTGTGGGACTGCCTTTCTCCAGCCTGGTTGAACCCCTGCTTCCTAGGGGCTGGAGTCTGTGCTCTCCCAACGTTTCGCAGTCCTGGTCTGGGTCCTCGGATGCTCAGCTCAGCTTGGCCATGTCAGGAGTCAGCCTGGGGATGAGATGCTTCTCCAAGTTGGGTCCTGGCGTTGCCCTTCTGCTGGCTCCGTGGACCCCGGAGCTCACCCTTACAGAACTGGGTTTTTGCAATATGTGTACTGGGGCAGGAGTGGGGCTGGGTTGCCAATGCCACCTGGCTTCCTGGGCGTCCTGCTGACCCTGCTCTCTTGGGCCTCTGCTTCTCCTCCTTCCCTGCTTGCTCTGGCGGGCTCTCTGCGACGCTTGCTGATGCAGTCTTTCTTAGCCATAGGTTTCTTCACTCTGTCAACTCAGCTCCCTCTTCCCTGTGGCTCCTTGGGCTCTGGACTGTTGTCTCCTTGGTGGCACCAGCGGGTGGAACATGACTACTTGTGTGGGCTTAGCTCAGCTCCTGCCACTGGAGCCTGCTTGTTCCCACTTCCGAGAGTGGGGTGCCTTGCCCTGATTTCAGGAGGGTGAGTCCTTCATGTGGGACCCCGAGTCAGGGAAACAGGATGACATGACACCTCTTTGGCCCCTGGTCTGTGCTGGAAGCAGTGGGAACCCTGTCAGGAGCTCCCAGCCCTGTTTAGGGACAGGCATTTCCCACCCCGGACTCCTGATGGGCGAGGATTGCAATTTTGGTTCTCCTCCCTAGACAGGCCCTGGCCCTGCCATCTTGTGTTTAAATGATCTAATTACTGCAGTCTAACAAGTTTAGTATAGGAAGTTGTTGGGTAGGCTGGACCTTAGATGACTCGAGAGGGGAAAGTGGTCCTGGATCATTCAACCCTACTTGGATTGTCTAGGACCACAGTGGCCAATCTGAGTCTCTTCCACAGGCTTCTGGACACCCCCAGGAGCTATCTCCTCTTGGCCCATGCACCTCGCTGCCTGGTGTTCTGCACTTGGGGGTCTCTCTATATTTGCTGAGCTCTTCCTTAGGTGGAATCTGAAAGGGAACCAGTCTAGAGTGTGAGCCAAGTGGGCTGGGACTGCAGAGGCACACGGGGCACAGGGATCTATTCTGATGCACCCGGCTGGGGGCTTGGGCTTGCTGCTCCTGGCACGTGGTGGACACATGGTAAATCTTTGTGGAGTTGGTGATTGAATGGAGAATGAGGGTGAGGGCTCTCAGGCAGATGGTCCAGCACTGACAAGGGCCTGGCAGGGGCCTTGCCGGGCTTGGTGGAGAGTGCTTGCCATGGAATGGCTCACGCAGGGCACAGTGGGTAGCACAAGGCAGAAGACAGTGTCAGTACAGGCTGATTCTGTATTCAGGGTTGCAGGTTGGAGTTCTGTACCAGGGTTATGGATTAGGGTCGCAGGGTTGGGATTCTGGATTAGGTTTGCATTGGGAGCCAAAGGTAGTAATGGGTTTCTCAGGGTGCTGTGGGCACCCTGGTTGATGATGAGGGCATCGGCAGAAACAGACATCCTGCAGGCTACTGCTTGGGCATGCAGACAGAGGTGGCGAGTATCCTGAAGTCACAGGTGCAGCTTCAGCCTGTGTTGCTTGAGTCAGCATGAGGCTTGTGGGCCTCAGTTTCCATGCCTGTAAAGTGGACATCTGTGCTTGTCTCTTGGGGGGACTTGGAGTTGAATGGATATTGGTGACCTCAGAAGTGGGATACAGAGGAAAAGGACTGAGAAGGGCAGCAGGGCTAATGGATAGAGGAGCATGAGGTCCAGAGAGGGGTGGTGACTACTGTGAGGTCACAGGGCAAGCTAGGAGCTGGGCTTGAGCCTGGGTTTCCTGGCTGTGGGTCTGGCTGGGCAGTGTGGGTGGAACCCAGAGCCTCTGGGCCCCTGCAGAGGATGTCCTCAGGCAGTAGCTTTGTCTCTCCAGCTGTTGGGGAGCATATGGGGCCATATGGCCATGCCAGAGGTGGGCAGGCGGCTGGAGGAAGGACAGCGGCTCCACTATGGCCTTTTGGATTTACCTGGGAACTGCCAGCCCCCAGAGTCAGGGTGGGAGAAGGCCAGAATAGACCCTGTTGTCCAGCTTCGTTTGGGCACGGTTGTTGGGCCTTGGCAGGTGGCCCAGTTCCTGCACCCATCTGCCAGGGCAGCTGGACAGGCAGCTCTATGCCCAGGACCGATCCAATTAGCTCCAGGCCAGCTGTGCCAGCCGCCCCCTTCTCATAGTCCCACTGGCTCAGATGGCCCTGCTGGTGGCACAGTGCCTCCACAGCCTGGGCCCCAGGCCTCCATGGAGCCTATGTGTGGGCATAGGATCCTCAGAAGGCCTGAGGAAGGGGTCAGTGGGCCTCGGCTGGGTGCCAGAGGGGGCTGGGTTTGATTCAGGGTCAGAAGTAAGCTTGGGTGAAACACTTTCATCCTGAGTACCCCCCCCCAACCCCATTGATGAGTGAGAATGCTACTAACCTAGTGGAAATGCCAGCAGCCTGCTTAGCGATAATCTCATGCTCTGTTAGCTTGAGATTTGCTCTGTAGGGAGAGGGAGGAGCGTGACCTCCTGCTGGGTTCAGTGTCCAGGCTGAAGTCTGGAGGAGCCTTGGTGTTATCATTCTCCAGGACAGACGTGCTCGATAATCCCTGTGTGTCTGTGTGTCTCGTTCGGCCCTCATGGTGGCTCTGTGATGTGGGCCGAGTGCTGCTCTGCTTTGCCCCTGATGTGAGGAGGTGATTCCTTGGGGCACCGTGAGGTGGCTGGACCCTGTCTGTCACATCTCCTGGCCCAGTATTCCTGTCCTGGTCAGGCTTCCCAGATGTCCCATGTAGCAATGCGAAAGGGCTTTGTGTTTTGTTCTAGCACTTCCTGGGGACCAACCCCCATAGCTGACAAGAGGGACACAAAAGGTGCAGCATTAGCTGCACTCTGTCTGCCCAGGATAGGGACAGACCAGAGGAGGGCGGCCCAGGCTCAGCCACCATCCCAGGCTGTGTGGACTCTGGGCTCCTTCCTGAAGTTGCTGTCCTCGTCTGCTCACAAGGCCGTGTCTGAGGCTCTAGTATAAATGTGGTTTTGTAGCTTGATAGGTCCACGGTGACCATGGCAGCCTTGGCTTTACCGTTTCACATCCTATGAGGCTTCCCCCTGTTGGGCACTTCCTGTGAGTCTGGCTGTGTTGGCTGCTACAGGCACAAGTTGAGTAAGTCCAGCCTTGGTCCCTGGGTGTGCAGCCTGGGGACTGGATGTCCTTCCTGGTGGTGAGGCTCTTTCCAGGGACCCTGTTCCCTTGGGCTGAGCACCCAGACTCCCCAGCACCCCCCCTGTCTCAGCCTCCTGCTCCAGTTTTGTAGTTCTCTGCACTCCTGGGAGCCACATGGTGGCTTCCCCACCTCCCTGATGTCAGCTGTGTTGTCCCTGTCAGCTTCGAGTCCTGCCCTCACCTCTGCCCAAGCAGATCTTCCTGCTTTTTGAGACTCAGCCCAAATGCCACATTTCAGAAACCCACTCCTGGCTTCCCTCATTGGAAGTTGCTCCCTTCTTCAACTCAGAGCAGTGTATCCACTTCACACACCTGGGGAACCCTCTGCCATTTGCTGGGCATCTCAGTACTTGAGGCCCAGGTGGCATTTGTCTTTGTGCTTCGGCTTTGCCTTGGTGGCACAGCCTGGACTTACCCATCTTGGGTGTCTGGCATGCACAGGGGCCTGACCCACTGGTGGGTGTGCGGTCACTCCCCAGGGCCTCTGTGGCCACTGCTTCTTCCTTGCTGAGTGGTCCCCTGGGCCCTGGGATGTGGGTGAGGCCCAGATGCTGTCTGCGTGGCTGTTGAGTTATGGGCGGCCTTCCTGCTGAGGCACTCACCGCAAACCTAGGCCTCCCTGCCCCTGGAGGCTCCGCTAGGCTGGGGCAGGGGCGCCTGACGCTGGCCACACATAACTCTCCCTGATGAATTGCATGGCATTCAGCAATTAGCCATTGATTATTTTGGGGGTACTGATAACTCTTCTCCATCGACCGGTGGAGGCAGGCCTGGGCGGTGTTGGTATGGGTCAGCTGGGCTGGGCTGGGAGACCGAGATCTTGGCTGTTTATCCCTGGCTGGGGAGCTTGCTAAGCAGGAGCTAGAAGAAAAAGAGGTGCAGTCCGCCTCCCCTCCAGGCTGCATCACCAGAAGGGACACAGGGAGTTGGGAAGCACAGGGAATTGAGGTAAATAGGGAGTTTTTGCTCATTCCCACTTTGATCTGTTCCCAACTTTCTTTATTCATGGTGTTTCTCCTGCCTCAGCCTCCTGAGAGCTGAGATTCCAGGTGTGTGCCACTGTACCCAGCTCTTCTACCTTCTTTAGCTCTCCTCTAGTCTGTCCTGGCTCTGGGACTAATCTTTCCTGACTGTTAAGTGGGAATTTCAGCTGCTCTGTGGGTAACACTCTGCCTTGGAATGAAATGGCCAGGCCGCAGCTGACTTGTGCTCAGCGATGCTTAGCTTGTCCTGACTGGAGCATTTTGAGGTGCACAGAGGGTGGTGGCCACCTGAGGACAGAGCCTCGTGGTTTCCAATGCAGGCTGGGAGACTGGTGGGTGGAAGGGCAGTTGTCACGGTACCAGCTGCCTTGGTAAGGCACTGGGTCTGCCTTCCGCATGCGCTAAGCCTTCTAAATGTGGAGCTGGGGCTCAGTGGAATTTGTGCAAAAGCTATTTCTCGGGAAACAACATAAAGGCAATGGCAGGGGGGATGTTTAACCTACTTAGGAGACCCAGTTGCCTTTCAGGCATACCAGGAGCCCAGGACATTGTGGGCGCTGTCACATGGCCCATGTGCTTTTCTTATTCTTGCTTTTTACTTTCTGTTAGGAACATTGGCAAATATACAGAAAGGCGGAGAGAATAGTCCTGGGAACCCCAGACACCCTCACCTAGATTTAACAGTTGTTGACATTTGGCCACATTTGGCTTTCTTTCTTTCTTTCTTTCTTTTTTTTTTCCCCTGAAGTATTTTAAACTACATAATGGACATCATGATATTTCATCCCTAAGTAGTTCAACACTCTTCCCTAAACATAAGAGGGAATATTTTTATCTGGACTCCAGGATCACATATTTCTTTCCGGATAAGGATGGAGACCGAGGGCTCAGGGATGGCCTGTTCTGCCCAGGGTCACATAGCAGGAAGGGGATAGGGGATCTGAAGGTGGCTGTGGTGTCTGGCTGGACCTGGTGGCACAGGACGGGCTGGGAGGGTGCGGTGCTGTGAAACTGCGCAGGTATGGGCAAGCAGACCCCCCTGTGCTGGCTTTGCTGGCTCTTCCGCCTGGAAACAGGAAGTGACCCTTCTCGGGTTAATTGTCTCTCTTCCTTTTGTTTGCTGTGGGGATTAATGAGCAGCTGCAGCGTCAGGAAAATCCACAACTTGTTTATTATTTAATTTAGGGAACTGTTTATCAGGCTTGGCCATGCAGGTCCAAGGGAACTTCGGTCTGGGAAGGTAGTGGGAGGGCTGGCCTGGCAGGAGGGGGTGGGATCTGAGTGTGGACAGCTAGGGGTCTCTGGGCACTGGGCACACATGGTGGGAACTTGGGGTCCAGTCTGGGGTAAAGACTGAGAACAGAGATGGGTGGCAGGCTGGGGGGTCCTGGAGCAGCTGCAGAGCTGGGAACTCTGTGCCAGCCATGCTGAGGAGTCTTCTCCATCCTCTCAGTCATCTGGGGGTCCCCAGCTCCCCTCTGAGTGCTGCCCTCTGCCTTCTGTATGCCTGAGCCTAGGGACTGACCAGCAAGGAGTGTGGGTATGCAGGTCGAGGGGAGGCCTTGGTGGGTGTCCTAAGATTGGCTTTCTGCCCCCTTCCCTGCTCCTAAAATAAGGAAACTTTATCTAGAGCCAGACTGAGTGGCAGGGGAAGGGGTGGGAGGGAGGTGACAGAGAGGGAGAAGGAGACAGACGTTAGGACATCTTTGATCCCTGATCTGTCCGTGGCCCTGCCAGCCCCACGTGTGCCCTGTAGTGGGGATGCAGAGGGAAATGACCCGACCTGGGCCAGGGCACAGGGAGGACTCACCAGGGCCTGTCACCCTCTTTGGGTAGCTGTTTTGGTGGCAGAGAAGGGAAGTGTGGAGGGCCAGGTCCTGGCTGGCTGCTGGCTGAGAAGGGTGACAGGGAAGGATACAGGTCCTTGTCCCCACCCTGCCAAGCCCTCCTCTGTTCTCCTAGTGCCATGTGGGAGGAAAGAGAGCGTTACACTTACAGTCCAGGGTGGGACACGACTGGGATGTTCCCACCTTGGCCTCACGTGGGGCCCTGGGAGGTTGTTACTGTCACTCTTGTGCACAGCTGCCTTGTGGGGAGGATACCACTTCCTCCCTTTTTATATTTGGTTTTCTTAGTCTTTTATGTAGTTCAGCTGTTCTTAAACTTGAACTCACTAAGCAGTCCAGGCTGGCCTCAAACTCAGGGCAATCATCCTGCCTCAGCCTCTCGGGTCCTTGTATTACATGTCATAAATGGAGGAACTGGGGCTCTGAGAGGTCAGTGGTAAGGCTCAAATCTGAGCCTAGGGCTGGGACTTCCTGCGTCTTGCTGCCTTGGAGGCCTCGTTTCTTCCAGACCCCAGCTTCTCATTGACTGCTGCTGCCCGGTCTCCGTGTTTGCCTTTGTCCCCTGGAGTATGGAGAGTGGGTAGCCCTGGTTGGAGCTGCAGGCCGCAGGTGAAGGGGAGGCCGAGCTTCTGTTCACGACCTCCCCTTGCCCAGCAGGCTCTGCAGGCTCAGGCTGAGGCTTAATATGCACCTGGGAGAAATCCTTCCTAAGCCAGGCGGAATAAGAGGATGCTGCACTTGGCACCGGGTCTCCCTCGTGTTCAGAGCCCGCCAGATCCTCCCACACCCTTGGCTCCATGAGGCTTGGCTCATGGCAGTGGTGGCGCAGGGCCCCTGTCATGTATGGGGGAGGCCTGGAGCGCAGGGGAGGGTTGAGCCTGACCCAGGGCAGAGTGTTCATTGAGCACCTACTAAGCAGAAGGCCTGTCCATCATCTCCTCTCACCCCTAAACAAATCTGAGGTACATGTACTGCTACTGTCCCTGCTCAATAGGCAGAAACTGGGTTCTGAGAGACCCTGGTTTTGGTGATCATATAGCCTGAGAGAGAACAGAGTTGCTAGTGTGTGCTTCTGGGGATAACCTGTACAGAGGATGCTGTGTGTATGCCATTCACTGGGGTCTGTGCTGCGGCCTGGAGGTGGCTCTGCATGGTGGAGGGAGGTCGAGGGTCCCATTGAGGGAGGACCACTTGGTGCATGGCCCAGGATGAGGTCTGGATCACTGTGATTTAGGCGTCCTGGGGAGGGCTCACGCATTCCTCCAGGGGTACAGGGTGAGCCCCACTGGGTTCACTTAGTGCGGCTGCCCAGAAGATGGGCTGGCCTCTTGCCATGTTGGGAATGTCTGCAGCAGAGGCTGGAGATGGGCTGGACTGTCTGGGTACTTTGTGGGTCCTGACAGGTGGTGATGAAGACCAGGCCTGGGGTTCTCAGAGCTGGATCTTTAGGGCAGGGCTGGGAGGTGGCCAAGAAGGGGGAGCAGCCGTGGCTGGGGTGCCCTCTTCTTGGGCCCAAGGCCCTGTGGGAATAGGCTGAGGGGGGCCGCCTGTTACCTGCATCCTTTTCGGTGCCTCTCGGAATGGAGGGTGGGAGTGGGGAGCAGGGGTCCCTGTGGCTGTAAATATTTTATCTCCACTATCTCCACAGCCGAAAATTGCTGCTTTTAACGCCTTTTTTTTTTTTGGTTGATACAAACGAATGCTGGAAAAATTCCGCGCCGGGCTCTCGCTCCGTCTCTTCTACTTGTGCCCAGAGTCCCCTCCAAAAACTCTTAATTGCTTTTAAGCTGTGATAGTTGGCAAAAGCAATTTTCTTTACATTGTGGAGGAGGGGGGAGAAGCCACCATGTTTTCTTCTTCCTTTTTTATTCTTTGTGACTCTAACCTCTCATTTTGAGGTCCCCCCTTCAGGCTGCTACGGTCCTGGGGAAGAAATGGAGCTGAGGAGAGGTTGGCAGGGGCACTATGACACAGCCCACGTGAGCATGGAGTGGGGCGGCCCGGGGCATCAGCTGGGCTGCAGCAAGGGAGAGTGGTCAGTATATTTTGGAGAGCAGCAAGAGTCTAACAGGTGAACTGGGGCCGAGGAAGAGGAAATCTAGATGGAAGTAGTCAGGAAGCGTGAGCTCTGAGGGCAAAGCCTGGCCTGCTGGAGCTGCAGGGGGGGTTGTGTGGCTATCTGGCCTTGCTAGGGCAATAGGGAGCCAGGGAGGGTTCTCAGCAGGAGAGTGTTGGGAGATGCTCCTGCTCTGCAGTAGGGGAGGAGAGATACCAGCCAGGGGTCTGCTGAAGATGAGCCTGTGGGGAGGTCACTTGCCTTTCGGCCTGCGGGTCTTCCCTGGGCTCTGGGTAAGGTCCCTGTTGTGGCAGGGGAGGCTGGTCTCTTGTTTCTAGGCCTCTGTTGCCATGGTCAGGTTTATTCCCCCTCTTCCTTTCAAGATGTGCAGACACCCTGACAATTTATAAAGCTCACTCAGCCTGTACTGAGTAGTGCACTGCTATAATCCTAGCACCTTTGGAGGCTAAGGCAGGAAGATTGCCATGAGTTCGAGGCTAGCCCGAACTACACAGTGAGACCCTGTCTCACAAAAACCAATCCAAACCAAACAAACAAATAAGGGTCCCTCAGCTCTGCCCTAGAAACAGTCCACTGTGGTGGGTAGAGCCCAAAGAGCAGGTGCCAGTTCCTTCCTGGCAGATACAGCTCTTCCATGCTCCAGGATCCTGCAGGTGGGTAGAGTTTAGGCAGGATTTGAACTCAGGTTTCAGGGCTCCAGACCGCAGCAAGCCTTGCCTCGGCTTTGAGCCACACTCCAGGCCCAGCCTTCTCTGTTCCTCCCCCCCAAGCCCCATGCTCTTTCTCTGTTTGTGGAACGTGCAGGGCTTTTCAAAAGCATTAATGATAGAAAATAAATTGGAATCGGAG
>PVIR01009832.1:0-51394 GCA_004026965.1 Petromus typicus | reverse complement strand
GTCTCACTTTGTAATTCAGGCTGGTCCAGAACTCAGCAATCCTCCTGCTTCTGCCTCCTGAGTGCTAGGATTGTACTTAAACATATTTTAAAAGTCCTAACTGGAGTCACAGTTTTCACTTTGTTTTTTTATTTTTTATTTTTTTATTTTTTTGAAGTGAACATGGCAAGATTTTATTGTTTTTGTAAAAAGGATGAAGCTTAAAACTGGATCACCTGGCCCTTTCTCTTCTTATCTCCTCCCAGTTCAAAATGTTTGCATCTCTTAATAGCCAGCATTCTCTTTGATCTGCAGTTGGGCTCCACACACTCAAGCCTCAATACAATCTTCTTTGTGGTTTTAGCCTTCTTCCGGAAAATCGGCTTAGTCTGTCCACCATAGCCACTCTGCTTCCTGTCATAACGCCGCTTCCCCTGGGCATGCAGAGAATCCTTTCCTTTCTTGTACTGTGTCACTTTGTGAGGTTGGTGCTTACCACACTTCTTACAAAAAGTTAGCCGGGTTTTAGGAACGTTCACCATGCTTGCAGGAGTGCTACCAGCCCGGAAAGCAGTTTTCACTTTGTTTTAAAATGTTTGTTTCAAAAAAAAATATGCTTATTTAATAGTGACTAAATGTGAATAAGATATTTCATTTTCTTTTAACATATTCTCTAATACATTAAAAAAAATAGTTTATTATGGTATTATTGACCTTCAAATACTAAATATTGTTAAAGACTGTCTTAATGAAACTCTAGTTGGGCTTTTCTGAGCCTTCTACTCAGTTAGGCTTTAACTTTGATCTATGAAGAGTTGAACAAACTCTAAAATGGTTTATAGAACTTAGAACCACCTAAGTCCCTAGCCCAGTGATGGCAAACCTTTTTGAGCTTTCAGTGATACAAATAAGTCTTCTGTTTCATGTGTGCCATAGGTTAGCCGCAACTGCCCTCTTATAGTGCCAGCCTGAGAAAACTCTAGGCCATGGAAATAATTTATTGTTTATTCATCCTGTGTCTCTATGGGAGGGTAAGAGCCTGACTTCATAGCACCAATCAGCAAACCCAGATTTCATGTGAACCATCCCTTCTTGTTTCTGGTTATTTTTCATGTACTGAACTACTCACTCCCTCTCCTATTTCTTCAGCCTCCATCCTTTAAAACATCTAGTTACCTCTACAAGTTAATGTTGACCTCAGTTCACACTGGACTCTATTATAATAGTGTGTTACTGATTAAATCTGCTCTTACCACTTTAACTAGTGTGTGGCCTTGACAGTATGAAGTTTAAAGTTTGTAATGTTTGACATATGTATGCATCCAAGAAACCATCTACATATCCACATAGTGAAAATACCCGTCCTCCACAGAATTTCCCTCTGGACTTTTCCCATCCTCCTGCTTCTCACACCCTATACACCCCTTATTTCCCACTCCAAGGAAACTACTTGCTGCAGTTTATATTTCCTAGGATTTTAGATAAATGCATATGGATACTTTCTTGTCTAGACTTTTTGTTCTATGCCACTTTTGAATTGAATAACTGAATCTTTCTCATTGCTAAGTAATATCCCTTTATATTTGTATCCTAAAGTTTTTTGCATCCATTTGACTGTGGATGGACATTTGGATGGTTTCCAATGTGGGGCTTCTAGTTTGGAACTAGAAGATACTGTCTTTCTGTGGACATACGCTTACTTTCCTTTGGGTTAATGGCTGTATCCTATGCTAAATGTGGTGATGCAGTTTTTTAGTGACTATACCAAAGTCTTTTATAATGTCTGTATAGAGATAATTTATAGGTAGAATATTTTTGTTGAACATGTAGACCTTTCTGATTTTTTCACTATTCTAATAAATGATCTAACTTTTTTAGGTGAGGAATATGATTTGTTTTTCAGTTTTGAAAAAAAACCCCAGTAATTTGTGCAAAAGGACTGTAGAGGGAACTTGGATATAAAGTGTATTCCTAGGTAATTTTGAGATGATTGTGTGTGTTTTTAAAACAACAAAAAAACCAATTACCATGTATTTTTTATCCTCGGCTGCAAAGCAAAGAGGCATGAATCTTCAAATGAACCAACAGTTTAATTTGAATTTCAAGTTTATTTCAAAATAAAGGATGACCTGCTATTTTGGTATCAAGTGCATGGGACCATGATTTCATCTGACATGCCTTATATAGTCACTACAGTAAACTTGGATATGGCCTTTGTTTTCAGAAGCTACCCTTAGCTGTCTGTTATAAAAGTATAAAAGTATGTTAAATAAAAGAAATCTTGAAGCACCATGTTTTCCTGTTTCTCTCATCCTGTCCCTCCCTCTCCCTTCTTCCTTCTCTGTGTGTGTGTGTGTGTGTGTGCGCGCGCGCGCGTGCATATATGTACAAATGAAAGAAAATGTTTTCAGAATGATGAAGACATGCTGTGGGGCACTATCAAAAATAAGCAAAAGCCAAAAAAACCCAAAACCTATTTTATGCATTGATGCCAAAGCTATATTTTCTGTGCTATGTTTAGGGTCTTACAAGAAAAAAACAAAAGTTGCTTTTACCAACAGATTTTTAAACAGCAGGGACGTGCTTATTATTTACTGTTTTGGTATCTTTCGCTCATTTACATAAATACCCCAGAAACCAGCAGTTTAAAACTAATAAAAGGCAAGGCCCTCCATCAAGTGCAATAAAGTTTCACAACCATGAGTTAGACTGTTAGAATGAAAAATATACCTGTATATGTAGCTATGAAGGTTTTTGTTTTTTCTGGAAAGTGTATAATCACATTTCAAAGTTAGAACTTCCATTTGAAGTAGCAATGTAAGCATAATACTTAAGCATTTATATAGAACGCTTGGTCTTTGCAACACTCTCCCAACACTGGCCAGTTAATCTCTACTGCTGCCCTAAGGTGCAGGTATTTCTGTCTGTCATTTTTCGATATGGAAAATTGGGGAAGGTATTGCCCAGACTAGAGGGAGGGAGGGAGGGCTATGGAGACAAGTTCCTGTCCCTCTCGAAGTTTCTCTTCAGGAGGTAACTCCCACTAAATGCATCAGGTTTGTGTTTCATGTTGACAAAATCACTGATAGAACAGTCATTTAAATAGAAGCTCAGGTAGCCTCAGGCTCCTTAGACACAGCCCTGACCCTGCTTGTGGCACATCTTTTAGAAGGAATTAGTCCATTTTGTGTTTTTTGTACAGAACCACTGAGGCTGGGTTATTTATAGAGAAGAGAGGTTTGGCTCAGGATCCCAACATGGTCCAAGCAGCATGGTCCAAGCAGTTGGCTATGTCATAGCACGTCAGAGAACTGGAAAGGGTAACAACTGTGCAGAAGAGGACCAGCACACAAGAATGGCCTTGTTTTATAACCATCCACTTTTCCAAGAACTAATCCTGTGGAGAACTGTATTAATCCTTTCTAAGGGTGGTGTCCCCATGACCTAAGTACCTTCTGGCCATGTCTGCCTCTTAAAGGCCCACCACCTCTCTGTTTTTTGACCAATCCCCCAGCAAGTGAACTGTGGGATCTACCCATACCAAGCCATAACAAATGGGATAAGGAGAGATACAAAGAAGCCACAACACACTGTGTTAGCTTCAGATTGGACTAAACTTCCAGCAAAGGCTTCCTCCCTCCCCAGTCTCCACCTTCCCATGATCTTGGCAATTTAATTCCTAGTTTTCCAAACAAGATTTGCTGTGATTAGTCCACTTAAAGAATTGAGCAAATGTGTTATGCACATTAAAGCCAGAGGAATAGTAAAATAAAACTAGGGAACATCTACATTTTTGGAAATATAATTAATGTATGCTTGAGAAATTTTGAAAGGTAAACATTTAAATGTTAAAATATTTATTACCTTCCCCACAGGGACAGTGTTAGGAATTAACAAGATAAATGAAAAGTGCTTTGAATTCTTTTGTAGAAAGGTGCCAGACGAATACAAGTGATTATTAATTGTTAAAACTACAATATGGTTAATAATATATTACTTATGATAAAAATACATATTTTTATACCTGAAAAATAGGGTGCTTGCAATGGTTAGAATGACATAGCTGAAATAACATGCCCCAATTCCTCCTTTGTTGTTCTAGTCTACATCTTGCTAGGATCCCTCTTCTAACCCTTCCAGGGTTCCTTGACCTTATATCTATCTCTCAAAACTGTGGGACATGACTTCCCAGACTACAGACTTCGTGCTTTCCTGTGACATTCTCTTATTAGTCATGCACACAACCTCCACTGTTCAACAATCCTATGAACAGCATTTTCTCTTCTGATTTATTGGATCACAAAATCGCAATGTCCTATCACATTACAAATCACACAAGTCAGTTTTATTAGCAGGAAATATGTGTAAATTAAGCCTCTTTTCTGTATTTAAGCAACACACTAGACTTTTGTTATAGAATAAACTCCTTGATTGGTCTAGGGCAAGTGAAACAGTAAGTTTTTGTGCAACATACTGGAATTTAGGGCAAAACAACAAATCCAGCATCGGGGATTTAGCTCAGTGGTTCCAGTGCCTGCTTGGCAAGTGTAAGGTCCAGGTTCAATCTAGTTTAGACTAATATAGTTTGCTTCTCCAGATGTTGCAGATTCAGCGTTAAACAATGTGTCTTTCTCACAAAGGTAGCTTGACAATTCAATGGACATGTTTTCCCCACATTTACTTAAAAATGGCACATCATTTTCCAAGAATCCTATAACCAACAATACCCCAGTAACCACATACAACAATGCCCAGCATGGTAACTCACACCTACCAACAATCAGTACCACATATTACAGTGCCAGGTGTGGTAGCATATGCTTATAATTTCAGCACTTGGGAGGCAGAGGCAGGAGGATTGCTGTTGAGTTCAAGGCTCAAATGGGCTACACAGTGAGTTCAGAGCCAGCCTGAACTACAAAGTGAGATCCTGTCTCAAAAAAAAAAAAAAAAAAAAGAAAATCCAAAAATTTTCATTTAGCCTGTGTAAAATGAGGATAGTAGTAATACTTAGCTGCATGGATTTGTTAGAAAGATGCAACAAAATAAAATACATAGTACTAGCATAGTATATACCTAAGCCCTATCAAACATCCAATAAGTGGTAAACATGGTGTAAGTAGAGAGTGGAAGGTAGGTGGCTGTGGACATAACACAGGTTGTCTGCCTTTTAATATTATCTTATAGTTGGTTTTATTAAAGTTAGTATAAAATTGGTAATACACTAAGAAGATGCTTTTCTTACAATGCTCTCCTAAATGATTAATATAGTTTGCTTCTCCAGATGTTGCAAAGATTCAGCGTTAAACAATATGTCTTTCTCACAAAGGTAGCTTGACAATTCAGTGGACATGTTTTCCCCACATTTACTTAAAAATGGCACATCATTTTCCAAGAATCCTATAACCAACAAAGATTTCAATTTCTTATTTAGAATAGTAACAACTCAGAAATTCATCTTGACCAAATTATGTTTGGGATACTGTAGACATTGTGCACATATATTTTTTCAAACTTAATTTAGTTTACTGATTGCACAGTATCATTGTATCATATATGTGCTAAAAGATAATGATCTATGCTTCTTTTCAAATGTTCTGTAATTAAAACTTTTCACTAATTTAATCTGGTCCTCTGGCTTCTTCTACTTAATTACATGACGGGATTGTTTTATTATACTAATTTTTCATCTTTCATTTTGAAGCAGTAGGTGTTTAGGTGGAGAACCCTACTCTGAGTCACTTTCTAAGGAGTCTGAATCTGGCTAGCAGGCCTGGATTCAGAAACAGACGTTCTGTGGTGTATAGTAATGGTGTATGCAAAGGAGACAAATGGCATTGTTTGAGAAACTGATTATGTGAGTAAAAACATAGTGCAGGAGAATGAACTTGTTTTGCTGTTGCCAGCAGCTTGAGGCTCAGGAGTGCTAATCAAAACCCACATACAAAACTTCCCTGATGGATTTAACAGTTTGGTACTGTTA
Organism: Petromus typicus; assembly: GCA_004026965.1. Lineage (NCBI taxonomy): Eukaryota > Metazoa > Chordata > Mammalia > Rodentia > Petromuridae > Petromus > Petromus typicus. The sequence continues at coordinate 45,432 of PVIR01009832.1, read as the reverse complement.
AGCGGGGGGTTTGCCATATGAATGATCCACTGCTGTGCTGAACAAAACGGAGACAGTTTTCTTTTAAAGTCCAGAGCAGATGAGAGCCATAAGGAGACAGAGGGTTTCATTTACTCTCAGGACACGACTGTGCCAGTGAACTAATGAGTCTCTTGGACCTTATGCTGCTCTGGCTTCAATAGAGGCGCAACTCTAATGGGCATGTAGTACTTCCTATCCGTCAAGTGTCTGGACAATAGGCGCCTCGTATGGATCAGAGAAATCTGGCAAGAAAAAGAGGTCATCCTTGCACCTAGCACAGGCAGAAAACCTGGCTAATTAATGTATTTCCAACTATGGCAAAACAAAATCTGACACACAGGGAAATGTCCATTTTTATTGCAGAAACTCTTAGCCTGTGGCTGAAGTACAGTTTAAAAAAATATTACATTTCCACAGTTTAAAAAATACTAATTTTCCCAATATAGTCAAGTATTTTTATAGATATAAATGTTATTCTTTACACCATATATGTTTTGTTGCTGCACCCTATGTATTTCACTCTTCAGTAAAGCTGATGTAGAAATAGTTTGGACAGTTATAAAGCAAATGCTGAAGGTTGGTGTCAATGTGGCATAATTTAACAGTTCGACTTAATAAGTACTGTAGAATTTAGCTTGTAAAAATCCTATTGCTGTATTAAATGGAGAACTAGGGAAGGACAAATGTATATTCAAGCTAAAGGCTTGAGTTACATTGTATCTTAAACTAAGAGCAGATACTGCCACCTAGACACATTCTGGTGCTTTGGTTAACTAGATTTGGCTTTTCCTACTTCCCAAGGAAAGAACAGTAGCAACAAACAATAGAGACTGGGCACAATAAACATCAGGGAATGATAAGGAATTATTTAAAATTTCATCTAAGTAGAATGTTCTCAGAGAAAAAGGACATTTGTGTTTTGACAAATAGTAACTCTTCCTTTATTTACTATTTTAAATGCAGATGATATGATTTTTAGAAATAGAAGAAAACTTTATTAAAAAAAAAAAAACTCAAGAGCTTCATAATCCTGAAGCTTGTAGAGAAGATGTACAAGTAATAAGGATAAGAGTTGTAAATTGTTTTTGTTGTTGTTTTTTATTGATTACTTTTCTTAAGTTTGGAAAGAGGAAGGGATTATTTAACATTGAGTGAAAACAGCTATAAATTTTGATTTAAGGAGTAAAAGTAAAATAAGATCTCTTAATACATTATAAAGCTGTTCTAACATTTTAACGAACAATCCAAAATCATTCTACCCACCACCACTTTTATTCCCAATACCAGAAGAAATATTGCCCTTTCCTGCTCCAGACTGGGATTCCCAAGATGTAATGTGTTTCAGCATCATTTATCAGCCTTAAGAAGGTTTTCGTCATCTTTGGACTGTAGTTCTTTTTCAAGTCTCATTTTGTTTTCCTTTGTTACTCCTAGAATGGTTTTGATATCATCAATGGTAGTCTGTAAATAACAAATAATATTCATTATTTAAAGACCTTTTACAAACCCTCTCCTCCCAAGTTCTTGTTCCTTTTTTGGAGTTTAGTATGGCTCAGGCCAATTCCACTCAAAGTTTGTTTCACTGACTATTTCTCATCTATACTGTATATCTTTAATTTTTTTGTTTTTCTAATAATTCAGTTTTGCTGCATTTTAAAAAGTTATCAATCCCTGATAGGTCAGGAAAAAACATATAAGTTCTTCACTACATTAAGAAACACTGATCAAGTCACCCTACAGTGAGGATTAGTCAGTTGAGGGTTTATTTTCTTAGGTTTCTGAAAAAAAAAAAAGACGCCTTCCCATTTTTTTTTAGTATATGTGCTGCTGAAGTGAGCATATACCTTCCCATTTTTTAATTAGTTTTTGTCAGTGCTGGGAATCAAACTCAGGATCTTGCTAGGCAAGTACTTTATGCTTAAGTGCATTAATTAATTAATTAACTTTAAATTGAGATATAGGGGTTGTAGCTGATTGTGCCATCCTGTCAGACAAGCAAAAGGTCCTGAGCTCCATTCCTGGTACCGGAAAAAAATAAATGAATAAATGACCTGAGTTATAATTAACATATCATGAATTTTACTCTTCAAAGTATACATTCAATAGTATTTAGTATATTCATAGACTATCAGCATTACTATGTAATTTTGGAACATTATCATCACCCCAAATAGAAACCCTATTCCCTATTTCTTGCCTGTCCCTCAGCCCTCTCAGTCCTGGCAACTGTAAGCTTGTCTTCTGTCTCTATGGATTTGCCTACTCTGCACATTTTGCATACATAGAATCATAAAAAGATAATGTCCTTATGTGACTGGCTTCTTTCACTTAGTATAATTTTTTTTTTTTTTCTTTTGAGACAGGATCTCGCTTTGTAGTTCAGGCTGGCTCTGAGCTCAGCTTCAAACTCACATCACAGCAGTCCTCCTGCTCTGCCTCCCAAGTACTGGGATTACAGGTGTGAGCCACCACACCTGGCACTGTGGTACGTGGTACTGATTGCTGCTGGGAGTGAGTCTCCACACCCAGTATTGTATGTGGTTACTGGGGAATCGAACCTGGACCTTGCACTTGCCAGATAGATGCTGGAACCACTGAGCTAAATCCCTGGCCCGTACTATAATATTTGTCATATCCATCCATATTATAGCACAGATAATCACTATTTCATTTCTTTTTTATTGCTGAGTAGTATTCTATTATGTGGATATTATTCATATAATAGAATTCACTTATTTTACTCTTTTAAGTTTGTTTATTTTGTGGTGCTAGGGACTGAGAATAGGAGTTTATATGTGTTAGGAAAGCACTTGACCACTAAACTATATTCCTAGTGTCCAGAAGCTTTCCATTTTGATTATGATACCTATTTTCACTTAGATTGCTTATTCTTTAGGTATTGTACCTAGGGAACCAATGCTAATCTAAGGTTATGAAGACTTATAGCTGTGTTTTCTTCTAAGTGTTTTTCACTTGTAGCTCTTAGATTTAGGTCTTTGATACATTTAGATTTAACTTTTGTATATGGTGTCCAACTTCATTATGTCCATTTGGATACCCAGTTGTTCCAACATCTGTTATTAAAAAGATCATTCTTGCTTCCATTGATTGGCACCCTTATTGAAAAATGAATTCATGCCGGGCATGGTAGCTCACACCTGTAATCCCAGTACTCAAGAGGCAGAGGCAGGAGGATTGCTGAGAGTTGGAGGCCAGCCTGGGCTACCTAGTGAGTTTAGGATCAATGTGATCTACAAAGCAAGACCTTGTTTCAAAAAACTAAAAAAAAAAAATTAAAAAAAAAATCAGTTCATCATATGTTTGGTTTTATTTCTGGTTTCTCAAGTCTTTGTTTTTATGTAAATAACACATTTTCTTGATTATTGTAGCTTTGTAGTGAATTCTGAAATTGAGAAATATGAATCTTCCAATTTTGTCCCCCCCTCCATAGATTGAGTCCCATATCCTTCCCCACAAATTTTAGGATCATCTTGTCAATTTCTATAACAAAAAAGCTAGATGGAATTTTGATAGGAATTGCACTGAATCTGTAGACAAACTTGAGAAGGATCATAATTTTAATAATGTTGAGACTTGCATTCAATGAACATAGAATATTTTCTTATTTACTTAAGTCTTTAAATTTTTTTTCACTGATATTTTATTATTTTCAGTGTATCAGTATTAGACTTCTGTTAAATTTATTAGGTCTTTAATCTTTTTGAACTATTGTAATTTGAAGTGGTTTTTTTGTTTGTTTGTTTTTCATTGCTCTATATAGAACTACAGTTGACTTTTGCATATTTATCTGATGTTCTGCAATCTTGCTGACCTTGTTTATATGCTATACTAGACTGTTTTGTTTTGTTTTTTCTTTGAGACAGGGTCTCACTTTTGTAGTTCAGGTTAACCCTGAGCTCACTATGTAGCCCAGGCAAGCCTTGAACTCACAGCAATCCTCCTGCCTCTGCCTCCTAAGTGCTGGGATTACAGGAGTGAGCCACCCTGCCTGGCACTGTGGTGTGTGGTACTGATTGCTGATGGGTGTGAGTCACCCCACTCAGCACATGGTTACCAGGGATTGAACTCAGGACCCTGTACTTGCAAGGCAGGTGCTGGAACCACTGAGCTAAATCTCTAAGCCTGGACTGAATTCATTAGGATTTTCTTTACCCAAGAATTGCTATTTGCAAATATAGATAATTTTGCTTCTACTTGTCCACTCTAGAAGTTTATTTCTTTTTCATTCCTAACTGATCTGTCGAGAACTTCCAATGCAGTAATGAACAGAAGTGGAAAAGGATGACATCCTTGTTTGGCTTTCATCCAAGGGGACAGCTTTCAAACTTGCATACTTCACTATGAGTATCAGTTCTAAGAATTTGGCAGCTATCCTTATTAGGTTGTGGAAGTTGCTCTCTGTTCCTACTTGTTGAATATATTTTTCATAAAAAGATTTGGGTGTTGTTAAATGCTTTTCTGCATCACCTTCCCATTTTATATAGCCTTCATTGGTAAATAAAAATTAATATTTATATAAAAACTGAAGATATCTATTTGAAAACCACTAAATAATACTATCAAAATAAGTCTATTTCACTTTTCAAGTGTTTATTGTTATTCTATACTATTGAGATATAAAGTATTTACTTTTAGATTTTCTAATCTGAGAAGGCTAGAAATCATGATATATTTAAAAGTTACTTGAAAAAACTCTGCCCTTTTAATGATTTCTGAAAACCAGAGAAAGAGTAGAAAAATGGCTTTCACTTTGTCAAGTGTTGTTTTTGTTTTAGTTTTTTTTTTTTTTAAGGTTTTCTGAGACAGGGTCTTGCTTTGTGGTTCAGGCTGGCCCTGAGCTCAGCCTCAAACTCACATCACAGCAATCCTCCTGCCTCTGCCTCCCGAGTGCTGGGATTACAGGCGTGAGCCACCACGCCCGGCACTGTGATATGTGGAACTGGTTGCTGCTGGGCGTGAGTCTCCACGTCCAGTATAGGTATGTGGTTACCGGGGATCGAACCTGGGCCCTTGCGCTTGCAAGACAGGCCCCGGAACCACTGAGCTATATCCCCAGCCCAGTCAAGTGTTGTTTGTTTTGCCAATGTCAAGTTCAAATTGAAAGTTCACCTAATGAATCTGGGGATACACTATCCGATTATTATTAACTATCTTTGGATAGACTCAGCTGCACATGTGCAGACAGTTTCAAAATTTTGTACAAGCAACAACAGGTAACATGTGAATGATAAATAGATCCTATATTAGTCCATTTTTTGTTGCTATAGCAAAATATGTGAGGCTTGGTAATGTGTAAGGAAAAAAAGTTTATTTAGTTGATGGTTTGGAGGCTGAGAGTATGGTTGGGTATCTCCATGAATTTGGCCTTGAGTGAGAGTCCCTTGGGCTACCATCATATCACGAAAGATGGTATGGTGGGATCTCATTCACAGGGAGAAATCTCATAATGAGATAGGAAACCAGAGAGGAAAGAGAGGCCATTCTTGTGTACCACATTCTTGGACAATTGAACAGTGCCTTGTGAGAACCACTCCATTCTCTTTGGAGGGTGATGCCCCAGTGGCTTCTCATTAAACTCCATTTCTTAAATGTTCCACCACTTTTCACACTGCCACACCAGAGGCAAAGCTTCCAACACACGAACCTGTGGGGGACACGCTCAAACTACATCCAAACCCTTAGTACATCCCTTAGTACCAGCAAATATCGATGTAACACTAGTCTATTTTCATTAAATCTTTTTAGTCATGTTGCAGAAAAAGCAATGGACCTTCTCCCACTTCTTGTAATCTCTTTGAAGAGTAAAGCATTGGTGTCATTGTCATTGTTATTAAAAGGATGTGACCCTTGCTTGAGATTAAAATGTAATAAAAGGTGTATTTTTATCAAGGTTTACTCGGCTTTCTGTGTTAAGAGAAAAACTATATGTGCTTTCCATGTGAGTTCTTTAAGTTATTTCATCTGTTCCCATTCAAAGATGATGGAAGCCTAGGGAGGGATTCAGACCTGGCTGATCAATATCAAGCCATTATCTCTGCTCAGCTAGTGTCTCAAATCTCCCGTTCAGGCTTTGCTCCTGTATTTCAGAATTTGGAGACTTCTAATCAGTTTTATATAACTCCAATGTCTCTAGAGACCATATGGAAGCTTCAAAGGTTACTGGTGAAAGCTGGTTCACAAATATTCTGGAATTTTCTTCTACTTCTCTTTAATACATATTGTCTTTTTAGGCCCCAGAACTACCTTGGCTCTAAAAACTGGGACTCCCACTTAATCACCAACCAGACATTGTGGTATCTCAAATGCAGATAGGCTACATTCTCAAATTGTGGCTGTGACAGTCTCTATTTTGGCTCCATTGTGATGTGTCAGCGTCACCTTCAACATCAGAAAGCTCTGTTGTCTCAAGCTTGGATTTGAAAATGGCAGCAAGTTAAAGCAAGTCTGCTGTATTTCAAAGAAAAAAGTTTCAAACTATTAAATTTAACTAACGGGTTCAGTGAGAACCTTACAATATTGACCCTGCACAATGTAAAATATGTACCGCTTACAATTTAAAAGAGAGAGAGAGAGAGAGAGATGGTTTAGCACTTGTTTACAATACAGCATGAGGTATTTTCAGCCCTTGTATAGAAATTAACCAGGATCGTTAGTTAATTAACACCTCACCTTAAAATTGGTCTCGCCTTGCATATTAGGTGCTGATATTTCTTGATGGATGATGAAGAGATTGCGAGCAAAGGTCGTGAGGACCCCCTGGAGATCCACACCGATTGTTCTGTTAATGATATCCAAACAAATGAGTTTAGCAATGATTCCCCTCACATGCTTAAAAACAATGGCCCTCTCATTTGTGCGGCTGGTGATGGAATTTAATGAGTATTTTCAATCTCACAAGGTGGCAATCTTCAGGGAGATATGAAAGATGAGGCTCCATTTTAACTTGTCAACAAAAAGGATTTGTGTAATAAATATTTTTTATTAATCAACTTAGCAGGATACAGCAATAGGCTTAGTCATTTCTAGCAAAAGGCCACTATTGAGATAGGACAGTAGTATTAGCTCATTTTACAAACTACATTAGTTAAAGAAAATTGTTGCTAAGTCATTCTCCTTGGCTATAGAGATATTTGCCCACTGTATTCGGAAGACTTTTCTCTGGATTTATTTTTTATTTCAAGGGTCCTGTGCCACCTCAGTTTCCAGGACAGTGTGTCCCACTCATGAACAGCCATCTTTATAAAGCCAAACACTCACTTTACAGTTGCAAAGACAAACCAGCCTGTAGCGTTATCCTGTAGTCTGTGAACCTTCCCTCACAGCTAGATTGTTGTGTGTTTTAACTTGGAAACAAAATTCTGGGGTATTTTCCTAACTTCAAAAAAATTTTATTGAAAGGGAAAAAAGATGCGTTGAAAGGATTAAATTTTGAAGATTGTTTTGTCATGAAGGGTAAATATAAAGAGCTGCTCCTTTAGGCAGGTATAAAAAACTGTACGCCTACTTCTTCCCCAACTGGTAGCTGTAAAATAAGTCCCCTCAGAGCCCGCACTTGGGCCCTCAGAGTGTTTGTCTTCCAGCCTCACAGGCTTTCCTTTGGCTCGGGTGGTCTGAAAAGCTGCCCATCTCTAAGACGGGAACGGGAGTCTTGGTTTTTGCCACCGACTGACGTAAACTATCTAGATTTTCATTTTTCCCTGAAATGAAGGAACTGAACTAAGTCAGTGCTTCTGAACTTTTTGAGTTACATTCCCAGAATCTGAGGAGGACCTACTCCTTTTAACTGCTAAATATTAGTATCTCTTCTTTTAAGAAAATAAATAATAGTCAAAGGCAACTTCAGAATCAGTAACTTTGAGAAGGAATTTGTGTTTTCTTACCATAGGACCAGTGTGTATTAGACCCTGGGTGCTTCTTAAAACAACAGATTCCTGGGCTACACCTAGAATTAACAAAACCAGACTATTTGGTTTTAGGGGCCAGGAATATGTTGTTTCATTGATCCTCTAGGTGATTCTCAGATGTATACTGAAGGTAGAGATCTATCATTCAAAGAAATCATAGAAGAGTGAAGGAGAGAGACTGTTTGTACCTCTATGAGTGTGTTGAGAGGACAGATCTCTATCTGCTCGATTTCTTGGCCCCTTCCTGTTAGTTTGTTCATTTCTAGAATTTTCTTCATTTTATCTTTCTTTCTTTCTTTTTTTTTGAGACAGAGTCTCACTTTGTCGTTCAGGCTGGCCCTGAGCTCACTATGTAGCCAAGGTGAGCCTTGAACTCACAGCAATCCTCCTGCCTCTGCTCCCTGAGTGCTGAGATTATAGGTGTGTGTCACCACACCTGGCAATTTTATCTTTCTTGAAATTTCTCCATTATTTCCCGGAAACATTCCAGAATTAATGAAGTTCATGTGAAGTTATTCCAGAAAAGCTAAACCATAAATTTCTGATCTACAAAATCATCCCCTCTTGAAGTCTCTTCACCTTTCCAAAAGAGTGACAGACTGATGAGACCCTGACAGCCAGGAAGCTGAGCAGGGAGGAACCCCTACCAAGTCACCAGACCCATAACCACCCTCTTCTCACCAGGCCCCACCTCCTAGCATCACATTAAGCTCCACTGCGCTATGATTCAGTCACTCCATGAGCCTAGGGGGATGTTCAGAGAGAAACCGTAACATGATCTGTTCTTTGACATCATGGCCCTTCTTCCTGAGTTTCAAATTATTCTTTTGCTTTTTGTGGTTAGAACTTTCCTAATGCTGTGAACTGGTGGCATCTTGAGATGTCCTGGAGGGACCCAGATCCTGGATCTGAATTGGGCCTATCTGGCTACGTTTCTCCCATCACCACAGAGCAGTTCACCCTCTCATCCTTCTCCCCTGTGGAAGATTTGTCTAGTTCTAATCCTGGCCCAGCTCATCCTCTGCAGTCTACCTTCAATGCCAGCTCGTAGTCAGAAAAAAGTTCATTTCTCTGGGTCCTGATTTCTAGTCCTTGTACTTAACAAACCTATTTGTCTCAATTTCTGAGTTTAGAAATATACTTGGACTATGACAATTTCCTGCTGAATTCAACTCATACTCTGAAAAATACCCGTTTCTGGACGGCTTGCCAACGTTAAATCTAGTTGACTGCTTGGTTCTCCTAGTCACAGTAACTGCCCCCTGATCTATGTCCTGCCCCAGTCTTAGCACCGTAGTGACAATTTGGAGAGAGCAGAGTAGGTTGGGGCTGAGGGAAAGGAGGAAACTGAGGGGCAGCACTGGAAAGCAAAGGGCAACTCCTTCCGCACATATGCATGTTGGTATTGAAGCAGAAGACTCAGACATCCATGTTCTCCTCTTTCTGGGTGCTAAGAGGCATTTAAGACTTTTAGTCACTGAATTAAATTATAACAACATTCCAGCTCCAAAAGGGAGAGACAATGAGCATATGCATAAAGCTTAAAAGGACTGATGAGGGTGACCTCACTTCCAGCAGGACTGTACTTTATATATACATACCTTGAGAAGACTGCACCAGGGCTAACGCTGGACCTGCCTATATATTTTGGAGGAACATCTTGCTAAATTACTTGAGCACTTTTCTAAGCATCCAAGAATAACGAGTGTCTTTCCACAGTTAGGACATCAGATTTGTTGTCTCATATATGTGCGTAAGCTTGAGTGGAGTATGTTAACGATCCTGTATACTCTACCCATCAGTTTCGGATAATTATATTCATGAACTCTGACCAACATATTTACTATCACTTTATGAATTACCTGAAGGTCTAAATAAAACAAGATAGACTTCCTATAAATCAGCATGCTGGTGAAAAAGCATCTCGTTAGTTGTGATAATCTATTAGCTTTTATTAAATGTAGATACTTTATACTCACAACATGCCCAACTTGTCTCTCTTTCGGTGTTCATATAATATAAAAACAGTTCCTTGTCTGTCCTGTAAGATTTGAGTAAAAACAGCATGTTATCTTGGAAACAAGAAGATATTATTTAAAAAAAAAAAAAAAAGCAACAAAGAAAATACTCTCCACTGAGTGCTAAAATTGACTCAAATTTATATCTCAAGCTACCTTAAACTATTGTGAGAAGCATATTGGAAAGGGCTGTTTCCATAATATGGAAGAGTATTTTGAATATGTTCCTCTGAACACCGTATAAAACTCATCTAATATGCCTCCTTTTGCAGGGCTTAGTGGTAAAGCATTTGCCTAACATGTGCAAGGCGCTAGATTCCATTCCCACCACACAAACAGCCATTCTCTCCCATTTTTATGGTTGTCATTCAAGCCTAGAATCCTTGAAAAGGAGTCTGCCTTTTAGCTCGTTTTCTAGGTGTTTGTCCTGAACATCCAAATTTGCAGACCACTGTTAGAAGTGTTCAGTCAGTAGCCTGGCATGGTGGAGCACACCTGTAATCCCAGCACTTTGCAAGGCTGAAGTTAGTACAAGGATCACAAGTTCGAGCTCAGCCTGGGAAACTTAGCGAGTGAATGAGATCCTGCCTTAAAAAATGAAAAAGGAGTTGGAGATGTAGCCTAGTGTGAAGACTCAATTTCCATTGCCAAAAAAGCAAAGAAATTTGTTACATGGTTAATAATTTGTACTCTGATGGAAAATCATGTGTTGTCAACAGCACACCCTACTGCCTTATCTGATGAGTTCTATGGGAGATATTTTATAGCTCTGTAAGCTGTAAGGAACTGATAGACAAGAAAATTCTGTCCAGTTTGATGAAGGTTCATTTAATTCACTCTCTTGCTCCCCTTGTACAAAAGGCTGTTTTTCTTCTATTTGAATATTCATTTCAATATGCCCGGTCTATACAGATGTCTGATTTTGGGATTCTCTTTTGAACTAAGTTATAACATCTGTTTAGTTACCTCTGTTAAATAGAATTTTTATCCCATATTTATTTTATGTCTGCATCAATGATAATTCGTGAAAATTATCTTTTAATAGTTTTCTCCAAATAAGAATTGACCTTAGAATTGTCTAGTAGTTGAAATATGACCTCTCCATCACGGGGTAGCCAAACATGAAAACCATTTGAGGTTTGGTAAAAGAAAGAATATCCCAGAATCACAAGCGAATAATTAGCAACCCCCCATTTCATCAGGAAATCTGAGCAGTGATTGTTTTTACTAAAATTTTTGATATTTTGTCCATCGTGAATTTTTACTTTAATTTTGATCTTAAATATTATATGAAAAGATTGTTTTTATTTACTACCAAGACTTATTTCCTCTCTCTATAATTTTGTGTTCGATTTAAGTGCCTCACCTGCCTCACCCTAATCACAGCTACATGGGCATCTGTACTTGTGAAAGCTCCTCACTTAGCCTCTTAGTCAGTGTTGTGTGGTATGGTCGCCTCTAGCTAGTCCAAATTGAAATGTAGCTTTCAAAGACTTAGCACAAAAACTAAAGAAATGTATACTGAGGATGTTGAAATAAACATATTTTGGGCTATGTTGGGTTAATGAACTATATCATTTAAATTAGCTTTTACCTAGTTTGACCTTTAAAAAAATTATGCTCTCAGAAAAATTTAAATCTACATTTACATTTGTGGCTTGTATTCTGTTTCTACTGGATAGTGTTATTCTAGTGCTCTGAACACAAATATAGCAAATCACTCCCAGTAAGTGGCTCTCACTTTAGAATTTTATGTTCAGATAACACCAGACTGGGGAGTGTCAGCAGTCACCATGCACCAATCCCCACATGCAGAACGATTACAAAGAACCTGAATGGGCTATTTAGTGTATTCTCCCCCCACCCCTTGGTAATAAAATTCTTGGTTGTTGGGGATTTTTCTTTTAGTATTTAAAAATTATGACCCACATGTCTTCTACTCTTTATTAACCTTATTCCTTTGAGGGCTTATTTTTTTAAAGGAATTTTTAAGATTTTCTCTTCCTTTTTGTCTTACAGCAACTATGTTGTGTCAGGTGTGATTTTCTTTTATCTTGTCTAAGGTTTGTAACGCTCTTTGAATATATTTCATCAATTTTGGATAATTTTTAGTATTTATCTAAAATTGCCTTTCTCCTCTCTTTCTGGGACATTTAATCCATGAGTAATAGGATTCTTCCATTTCAATATACCTTTTAAACTTTTACTCTATATTTTCATCCTTTGTAATTTTAAATATTTACTACTAAACTGTCTATTTCACTAATCACTTTTCCTACATATTAATGTATTAAATTATTCATTTTTCATAATTTAACATTTTCTGCTTTCCTTTAAAATAGATTTAGAACTTTGGTGAAATTATCCTATAATTCTAAAAAAATCCTATTATTGTTTTTCTTTATTTTTAATTTTTTTTGAGACAGGGTCTCACTTTGTAGTTCAGGCTGGCCCTGAGCTCAACCTCAAACTCACATCACAGCAGTCCTCCTGTCTCTGCCTCCCAACTGCTGGGATTACAGGCCTGAGACACCAAGCCTCGCACTGTGATATATGATACTGTTTCAAGCTGGGCATGAGTCTCCACGCCCAGTATTGTATGTGGTTACCTGGGAATCGAAACCCTTGCACTTGCAAGACAGGCACTGGAATCACTGAGCTAAATCCCCATCCCTCCTTATTTTTAATATTAATCATAGTTATTTTAAAGTATAATAATTTCACTGTCTGCGTCACTTGTGGTATTTTTCTATTTTTCTCTTTGTTTTCAATTATTCGTTATTTTCTTTTAACATGTCTTATAATTTTTATTGTGTGGTGGTCATTTTAGATGGAAAATTGCAAAGGCTGTAGATGTTACTGTCCTGAAAAGAGGGTTTTAAGTTTTGTTTTGTCAGGTGAATAGAAAACTGGCAACTTGGCTTGATATATTATCACAGAAAGATTTTTAGATGTTGTTGGATATGGTCTAATTAAGATTTTTCCCTTCCCCCATATATTTAGTCTTTTTTCTTAGGCAAGTGTTTCTACTAGTAGAATGTGGTTCTTCTGAAGTTTTCATTAAATCTTGGAGTGTTTATTAGGGCCCTTTCAACTTAGCAGGACATAAAATCCAATCTCTTTCTTCTCAGACTCATGTAGCTTTTGAAGTCTTTACCAGATCTTCAACCTTCCAGCTACTGTGTTTTGTTGAATTTCTTGAAGTCTTGAGTTGTTTGCTCATAAGGTATGCATCTCCCCATGACTTAAATGGTCTCTATACACAGATTTTTGAGTTCTTCCTTTGATTACTTTTTTCCTAAAAGATTTGAGCTATTAAGTACTAGTTTGACCTATATGAGCTCCAGTTTTTCTTCTTAGCCTGGTAAGTTTAATTTCTCTTTGGATCTGTTACACACAATTTGGGAATGTCTTCAAAGAGAAAATGCAATGACTAGGTCACTCATCTTATATGCTCAAAGATTGTGATTCTTCATAGACTGCTTGAAGGTAAACTTTCGGTTACCTTCCATGTCTTCAAGCACTTATTATATATATCTTTGTCCTATTTTTATTATCATTTGTGATGAGAGAATTAGTTGGATACAAACTATTTTGTCGTAGCCAGAGTAAGACATCTAGGTTGGGTTGAACATTTATAACTCTCCAAGAAAGGGGAGCAGAAATCTTCTCATTGGCCTTCCAGAGAATAACAGAAGCAACAGACTTACTCAGAGTTATTCTTCTTAAATACTTCATAAGACAAATATGTTTCACTTTATATGTGGGAGATGTGAGGCCCTACACTTCATCAGCTCTCCCTGGAAATGTCATTATTAGCAACATAGTTCCTGGATAACCCTAAACCACTCCCTCAACAATACACTCCCTGTGTTTCTTTCTGACTGTCAGATTCCTCATGCAGTATCTTATTCAGGGCTATTTCCCTAGGCAGTATCATAGGCTAGTAGATTGTTTCTTTTTATCCATGTTTCTTTTCCTATTTTAAATTATGTAAAATTCTTACCAGACTAGTTATTAGAAATCACCATAATTTGAAATATTTTTTTACTCATAGCTGAACTGTCACAGTGATTTAATCTTTTTTTTTTTGAGACAAGGTCTCGCTTTGTAGTTCAGGCTGGCCCTGAGCTCAGCCTCCAACTCACATCACAGCAGTCCTCCTGCCTCTGCCTCCCAAGTGCTGAGTGAGTCTCCATGCCCAGTATTATATGTGGTTGCCAGGGATCGAACCCGGGTCCTTGCACTTGCAAGACAGGTGCCGGGACCACTGAGCTAAATCCCCAGCCCAAAGTGACTTAATCTTTAAACCTCAGCTTCCTCACCTACAAAATAATGATATCTACTTTTCTAAGTTATTGCAAGGATAAAACAAAATTTGTGAAAATATTTTACAAGGTATAAAATGCTTTCAAAGATAATTATAGGTCATTCTGAGTGATCTGTGGTACCTCTAAATCAAGTCTGGCTTTTCTGATCTGGAAAGGTGTGAACTTAAAAGAAAAAACAAATTATCTGCACAGTGCTCACCATTCAAACACTGAGAGAACAGAGACATTTCACTGAGTGCTCCCATTTGAAAGGGGAAAGAATGAGAGGCAAATAAGACAGATATGTGGCAATTCTGAAATCCCACTGGGGCTCAGCCTTCTGGGAATCTGTTTCTTCTCCTTGGCCACATCTGATGTGGACATTCAGATTATACCCTCTTTAGCAACTTTAAGCCTTTCCCACTTATTTCCAACCAACGGTTAAGCATCCAGGAGTTGTTTTGAGTCTTAAGCAGGGACAGTCTCTTTTGAATCCAGATTGATATTTCTCTTGACTGGTAAGTTGTCTAAAAAATTTTGTTTTCAATTAGCTATAGATACCAATAACTGCCTCTGCCATTCTCTTCTACATACACTTCTTGGACTGTCTTCATGTCTTTAGCTTCTTGTTTCTGTGTCTGTCTTTTAATTTCAAGTATCGTTAGCTTGTCAGTCTTTGGTAGGAGAACTATGCTCTCTGTTTCTTTTTGTAGAGGTGTTTCTTCTTCATGAAAACATTGACCAGCTGCTGTGATCTTTGTTGGATCATTACCCTGATCCATTCAGAGGTATAAATAGTAGGTTATAGTCATAAGTTTAATTTGGTGCTTATTGCAAGGCTGAGTCTTACTTGGCTTTTGTTTTGTGAAAATCTTTTTTTTTTTTTTTTATACTTCTGTTTTGAAGTTTAAAAATAAGCTTGCTTTTCCAGCTTTGCAAAGTACCATCTGGAATCTCTATTTCCTTTCATTTGTGTTTGCAAATTGTTTAATCAATATAAACGCTTATACTTTTTGTGTACATCACCAATGTAGCCAACAATGCTCGACATGTCCTATTAACATATTTTCCAAGTGCTTCTCTCGATATAGAGGTATACTAGGTATAACATCTCCCTCCCAAGTTATCACAGGTGTCAGTTTTACCAAATATTTTACCAATTCACAGCAAGGATTGTCAGCCCCTTCTTGCTTCTTATAATAGCTTCCTTGTCTGACCACTAAGCCAAAACCAAAAGTTTAGATTTATATTTCAGGAGCATCCCTCTTGTGATACTAATTTCTATATCAACTATAATTTTTAAAATCCAATTCTTAGTTGTTTATAGTACAATAGCTTTAGTCCTTGCTGTTGCTGTACTCCTACATGGACTGACAGTGGTCTCTGTTGATACCCTCGGGGACCAGACTGAAGGAGCCTCTGTCTCAGTGTCACCCATGATTTTTCAAGAAAAAAGAAAGGACGTGGCAAATCCTGAAAGTCTGCACAGAAAGAACATAGCTTGTTTCTGCTCATATTTCAGTGGCCGAAACAAGTTACGTGGCCATGGCCTAACTCTAGAGGGAGAACGGAGGAAGTGTAATCCTGTTACCTGCCTGGAAGGAACTGAACCAGAATATTTATGAGCTGCTCTAATAGTTCCCCTCGTGACAACACCCTGGCCTAAGGACATGATTGTTGGCAATTGTGGAGCTATTCAGGACTGTGGCTCACTGCCTGTCTGTGTGTGAGACCAGCCTTGCCCCACACTGTTGCAAGCAGTAAACACCACGCCTTTCTCCATATGGCTTTCATTACAACTTCATTTCATTAGGAAACCAGTGGGGGTGTTCTGTCGTATTACAGAAATACCAGGAGTGAGACCCACCAAGCTGCTTACAAACTCACTAACGCTTTTCTCCAATATCCATCAAGGAGAAATAAACCCATAGGGTGATCAGATTTTCTTTCCTTTCCTTGAGACTTTGGACAAGAAACATCACTTGAAGTTTTCTGATGATAATAGGAGGAAAAAAAACCAATGCTGAAAAATAAAGACATTAGAGGATTCTTCTTTTGGTAGCATCAACAATGGTGATATTGTTGGCGGTCCTTTTCTTTCTGGAAAAATCATTCATGTTAGGTTGACCCAAGAGAACAGGCAGCAGAGGTTATACTGGAATTTAGGTGAGTGATTTTCTTTAGACTCAGAATAACCCCAAAAGACAATGAAGTTTCAGATAAGTTAAATGCATTTCCTCGATTTTGTATGGTAGAGATATTCATAGGGGCTATGAAGCTTCTCTAGCTAAAGAACACATAAGAAGTACCTAGATTCTTGGGTTGGTAATCATATTGTAGTTAGTGGGAAATAGTCTTTAGAAGGCAAAGGCACATAAGGGGATGCTTTGGTGTAAGAGAAAGAATCTTATTTGACTTTGTGGACAATTTTGACTTCAAATGGCAATTCCATAATAAGCCTGGCTATGTGACCATGGCAAAATCCTCTCTGTAATATGGTAGAAATATACCCTCTTACAGCATAGGAATCAAGAATAAATGAGATAGTGAAGTGAAAATGTTCAGCTCAGTAGCCAGCACAGAGTGCGTGCTCTGTAAATGCTGCATCTTCACCCTCCCAACCCCTTAAGAAAAGTCAGTTAAGTGAGGAAGTGAAGACTCTCACCAAGGATGGACCCCAGGGTCTGAAACCCAAGAACCCATCTCAGTAAAAAATATACAGAGGACACTGCCAAGAGAATTTCCAAAATTCCCTTGCAGTCAAATGACTCCTCTCATCTTGGATTTGTAAGACTCCTCTTCCCCACTGTTCCCATTTGGTCTTTTGTTTTCTGATGACCCTTTTTACTTTTTAGTCATCTTTCCAGTTTCTGGATTTTATTCTGTTTCCCTCTCTGCCTCTGCTGTTCGCTTCTTCTTCATGTTGCGCCACTTTTCTGTTGCTCGTCTTTCAACGTCTATAAACTGGCCTGGAGGTGAGTCTCTGAGACCATCTCCACTGTGCCTTCCGTGTCCTTGTGTCTGTTCTTTCTGTTGCTCTTTCTGGTGAGATCCCTGACCCTAAGTTGGAACCTTTTTCCCTGCACATCACAATCTATTTTCCCTACTAAAGTCTCTTACTAAGAACAGATCTGATCATCAGTCATATAAACAATGGAGTTTGGTGCTTTGCCTTTGCTAAGGTTACAAGTACAAAGCCTTTAGCTCAAGAATATATTTGTAGAAGTAATTTCAGGCAGTAGAAAATGACAGGATATTTTCTTTTGGGTAGGAGACTTTCCCTGCCCAAATATATGTCTGTTTGGAGTACTTGCTCCTCTTTGAAATTTTAGAATAAAATACAATAGATACAGTTAGATTTAGCCACCTTGTGGTATGTGAGAGTGTTTCACTCTAATCAGTTGGGACTAAAAACTGATTCCAAAGGGATTGTGTGCAGCAGATGCAACAATTAATTTCAGGTAAATCAGTTCAATCTGGTTTTTTCACTCTTTCTGTATTTTATCAAATTTAATGTAATTTGCAAGGCAATATGAGCTCCATTATATGTGTTTGCAGCCAGCATGAATCAATCTAACCAAAGGGCCTTATGCACTCTGACAGTGCCCTGGCAGCTTGTTGGGGATTGCCAAGTGTCAGACAGGCCATTCTGCTCACAGTTGGTCCCATGTTTAAGGTCTGTATGCGTTACAAGGGCCTATAAAAATATTTGTCTCCTGAAAATTATATTTGTTCTCAGATACAAACACTAAACACTGAAAGAGATTGCGCCGAATCTCTACACATCAAAGCATGCAATCATTTGACTACCATCCAATTATCATGTCATTATACATACATTATTCTGTATTTAATATGGGAGGTGAATTTAATATGTTTGATATGATGTGGGATTTGAGCTTGCACAAATAGAACAGCTCTGAGGATCAGAGAGTTGAAAATCTGTGTCAGACTGGAAAAGCGGGAAACTGTCTCTCCAGAGGAAGAGGAGTCTCTGTGCACAACATAGAGGCTCTAGTTTAGGGAGGAAACATTCATTAGAGTTGTAACCATTTAGTTACAAAAGGATGAAGCAACTGTATAGGAACCAATAAAGAGGGACATTATTTTTTAACCGGAAATCCTTCTGGAAAGCAATTATTATATATAGGAAGGAGAAGGCTCTGGTGAATGGTGCTGTCCTCAGTTCATCAAGCCTTCAAATTCTATATGACAGTATTGGAGACAAGGCCTTTAGGGAGGTGATTAAGATTAAATGAATTCATAAGGGCAAATCCCTCACTCTTTAGACTTGATGTCCTTCTAAAAGAGACATTAAGAATTTGGGCGTGGTGGCTTCATGCCTGTTATCCCAGCACTTGGGAGACTGAGGCAGGAGGATCATTGTGAGTTCGAGGCCAGCCTGGGCTACATAGTGAGTTCAGGGCTAGTCTGGACTAAATGGCAAAACCCTATATCCAAAAAAAGAAAAAAAAAAGATGTAAGATCTCTCTCCCATCTCCACCCCAGTGTGTGTATATGTGCGTGCGCGCACATATGTGAATGTATGTGTCCACAAAAAGAAGGCTGCTAGCTACAAGCAGGGCCTTACTAGGATCCAAATCTGCCAGTGTCTTGGGCTTCCAACTTCTAGAGCTGTGGGAAAATAGCTTTCTGTTGTTAAGTCATGCATTTGGTGCTGGAAGTCTATGCAAGCTCTCACAGAGGACATTCATTGATAAGCAGCTTTGAGTGGGCTCAAACTATGCCTCAGGATCAAGAGCTGGTCTTTAAAATAGCTTCTAAGTCTGGTGAGCAAGGATTTTCTCTATATAGTGGTTGTGTCATTTTGGGGATGGCACTGAACCTGCCAGGGCCAGGTGCTGCTCCCTGTGGAAATTCTTTTCTGCACTTCCCCACGGAGTGCCCAGAATGTTCTAGAGAACATCTGCTTGGAAAAGAAGCAAATCATTAGACAGCTTGATCACCCGCAGACCTGTCTGATCCGGCCTCAGTGAGATGTAATCCTTACCTCAAGGTCATAACCAATGCCATATGCCTTACACATCTGGAGGAAGACATAGTGGAAAATCCATGAGAGGTTGTTGTGCTTCAGCTGGGTGGTCATCACTGCATAGCGACTGGTTTCCTGTGACTGAAAAGACCACCACTGAAAATTAGACTCTTCAAAACTACATATTAAACGTTTAACTTCAGAATGATTGCAGATTAACAGAAAAGTTGCAGAGATAATACAATCTTCTGATATCCCTATGCACCCAGTGCTCTATTGTTAATATTTTATATTGCCATGAACCATATATAGCTAAAGAACCAAACTACCACGTTACTATTAAGCTCGTACTTTATTTGGATGGTAGTGGTTTTTTACTAATTTCATTTTTACGTTTTAGTAGCCCATTTAAAATACCACTTTATAATTAGTCATTTCCTTAGGTTCTTCTGGGCTGTGACAGTTTCTCAGACTTCTCAGTTTTTGGTAAACTTGAAATTCTGAGGAGTACTGACTGAGTATTTTGTAAAATGCTCCTTGATTTGGATTGGTTTGATGTTTTTCTCATGATTTGTCTGAAGAAGTGTGTTTCTCAGAGAAAAACATTTGCCACACAAAGGCAAACTACAGTTTTCATCATTTCATAGCCAGGGTCCAGGTTACTGTGGTTTGGGCATTAGGCGCCCCTAAATGTCCGTGTGTTTAGGACTTGGTTGCTATGGTCGTGTTGTTGGGAAGTGATAGAGCCTCTAGCGGGTAGGGCCATGGGCTTGAGATGTGCCAGCAAAAGTGAGTGCAAGGCCTTTATCTCTTCCCATACTTCTTTAGTTTTGCTTGTTGGTGCATGATGTAAGGAGTTTCAAGCCACCACATGTTCTCCATTATCACCATCCAGCACCCCACCGGAGGCCCAAAGTAGTGTGGCCACTCTGTCAGGGTCTGGAACCTTTAACACTGTCAACTAGAATTGTTTTTTTCTTCTTTGGATTTTTTCAAAATCCAAAGTATTTTGTTATAGAAACAGAAAACTGACTGATACACATTCTGTCATAGTAATGCACATGACTTGATAATGTTAACTTTTATTACCTGGTTAGGATAGTTTCTACCACTTCTGCAAAAATTTCACAAGTTTCTCTGCTATAAAGATACTTTTCCCCTTTTCCTATACTGTACTTTTTGAAAGCAAATCACAAAATAACCTATGTCTTTGATGTGGCCAGTATTACAATTTTGATACTGTTTTCTTTGAGAAACTGCTGTTCTTTAACTGCTATTAGTGTGACCTACCCCAAAGAAACTGGTTCCCAAAGGCCCAAAGAATTTTACTTATGTATATCTTAAGAACATTTAATATGTTATGTATACAGAATAAAACATCAGCTTCTGGCAGTTTTTTAAGTCTTCCATTTGTGAGATAGGATATTTGCCTTTGACAGCCAGCTGTTTCCCCTTCAATAACTGGAAATTTTAAGAATTGCATTCAGTGCCATGATCAGCCTTAGGACATGGAAGATGAAGGTGCCTCACCCTGGCTTGGGGTCCTCTTAGATGCAGGCTGACCAGCTCGCTGGACTTGCACAGTAACTTAGAACAAAGGCAAAGGAGATGCTGTTGGTCCAAAGCTGCTTTGGGGGAGCCCTAGTGACCTGACATTCATCAGTCATCATACTTCAGTTTCCATCTGTCTTTGAGATAATGCAGAGAACAGAGGCTGACCTGAGTGCCCAACAGAGAATGGACATCCGTCCACCTCATGTGTTCACACAAATGTCACAGTCAACGTTTGGTGACACACCTTCCTGACATGTCTTTTCTTTCAACATACAGATATCAAGCACTGTATCTGAGAGTCCCATCATCGGTAGTATGGTTAAGGCGGCCTTTCCCACAAATACACAGAATCTGTGTCTGTAGAAGTGCTTGGTTCCCATCAGCTAACACATCTTGAGTCAGTACTCTATCAATATCATACCATCTGTAGCTATTGGTTTTTATTTTTATTTCTAACTGATTCACAAAAACATAAAAGTTGTACATACTAGCAGGCACCATGTAATGTTCTGTACATATATACATGGCATAATGTTTATTTTATTTTATTTTGTTTTTTTGAGACAGGGTCTCACTTTGTAGTTCAGGCTGGCCCTGAACTCATTAGGTAGCCCAGTCTAGCCTTGAACTCTTGGCAGTCCTCCTGCCTCTGCCTCCCAAATGCTAGGATTACAACCATGTGCCATCATGCCTGGCCTAGATCACATAAAGTTTAAATTAAATTAAACATATATCCTCAAACATTTATCATTTTTTATAGTGAAAAATTCCAAAATCTTTTGTTCTAGTTTTTTGAAATGTACAGTACATCGCTGTTATGTCTGGTCACCATACTATGTAATAGTACCCCGTGCTACTCTCTCTAGCTATAACTTAATACCCATCAATTAATCCTTGTCTATCTATCTCCACTCCTAGGTTTTTTTTCTTTAATAAAAGGAAATCTAACCAATCCTTCATGTCTAATAGCTGTACAGTGCTAGGAATTGTTGCAGTTGTTCCCTTGGCTATTTCCTTGGGTAACTGGGACCATTCTGGAGGCACTGTGTGCTTTCTGAATCTCCAGGTTGAGCTCAGCACTAACACGGAAAAGGCCTTCAGTGCTTACTGAATAATAAGAAGAATGAATACGTGAAATAGGTGAGATGGAAACCATTTCCCTCTAATATAACACACTCTTCAAAACATATCACTCAAGGATCTGCCAGCTGTACGTGTGCTTTGAGGTCAAAGCAAATGGCTTACAGAAGCATCGAGAGTCATCTCCAAAGAAGGAAAACTCAGGACAATCTCCCCAGCTGTACCTGGGAGCACAGTGTGGCCCTGGAAGGCTAAGCAGAAATTACTGAAGAGGTGACAAAAACCAGTGAAAAGAAACTCACTCAGCTGGCTTGGCAGTCTGAAGCATCACGCTCATCAGCTCTGTGTGCCCTGACACATCAGGCTGTGCCATGTTCCTGCCTCCTCAGTGAAGACTCAGAAGTGTGAGTGTTTGCACATGCATGTGAACTGTAAATACTCTTTCACAATTGCATTGTGGTTACTGAGCATGTAATTGCATGGTAATTACCATGAATTCACGAGATAATTCTAAGGTTATTTTTGTCTTCTAGACTTGTCCTATGTTGCCATAGTATATACACAAACAAAACTAGCACCCAGCCCCAGTTAGCAAGAGGCAAGAAGGCACCTACTTGGTACCTGGGTCCTGTCAACTCTGTGTATCTTAGCTTCAAAGTGAAGCAGCAAAGTTCACTGCCTAGTAGTAAGTGACAACTGGAAAAATAAGGACATGCTGCCCTGAGGTCTCTTCCTGTCTGTGGATCCACCCCTGAGCTTGTAATTCATAAAGAATCTGAAAGACGAGTCAGGCTATCTGGTATATCTCTGACTTGTTGCTTCTTTTTCATTTCCATCATTATCCTAGTCCAGATGTGTATTGTATGCAGGTGCTAAAAATGTGAGCTGAATTCTAGAGTAAAAAGGTTGCATGGAATCTGGAAGGCTGAGGTTCAAAATGTGGGGAGACCATCTACCCTCTGTCTGATCCTAAGCCTCTCATTTGACTTCTCTGACTTCTGTTGGCTAAACAAGCATGTGGTCTCTGGAGCCTAGTAGATGGTAGCTACTGTGTCTTGTTGCTGGTTCTTTGAAGTTTCCTCTACTGGTACCCTCATCTTCTAGGATTCTGAGCATACTATCAGATGGATCCTTTCTCTCAAACCCAGGATGATCAATGTTGTTTTATTTCTCAGAAATCTTCAGTGTCTCCACTTTGCATTCAAGATGAAATCTGGAGCCCATCTTAGTGGGTGGACCCTCCAAAACTCATTCTGTGTCAGGCTCCACCCTCTTCTCCCTCTGTCTCCCTCCTCTAGCTCTACTCTTGTTTGCAGCTGTCTCTTAGCTGAACACATGCTCTCTGCAGATTCTGTCCCATTTGCTGGGAAGGGCATCCCCCTCCTCAACACCTAATAAATCGGAAATTGGGGTCTGTCACCTAAGTGGTACTTACAGGAGCCCAAGTGGTTTTTCCTTGTGTAGCTATTTTATTTATTTTTAAAGTTTTTTGAGACAGGATCTCGTTTTGTCGTTCAGGCTGGCCCCACGCTTACTATGTAGCTAGTTGAGGGCTAGCCTCAACTCACAGCAATCTTCCTGCATCTGCCTTCCGAGTGCTGGGATTACAGGCATGAGCCACCACGCCCGGCACTGTGGTGAGGTGGTACTGATCGGTGGGATTATGGGCATGAGCCACCACGGCCAGAATTGCATTATATAGTACCGGGGATCAAACTAGGACTGTGCACTTGCAAGGCAGTTGCTGGAACCACTGAGCTAAATCCCTGGCCCTGTGTAGGTATTTTATTATCAGCATCTCTTCTGTGTCTCCTTTTCAACTCTGATGCTTGGCAAAATTCCTGGCATATATTAAGTGCTTAATAAATATGTTACTGCACCAATAAAGAGGAACAAATACAACACAGTCACTTTGTTTAAAAAAAAAAAATGACAACTTAGCCAATCCTGTAGTTTGGTGGAAAAAAAAAATTGTTGAACATCTCAAATTATCTTTGGTCCAGTTTAACAGATAGCACAGGTGACAGGATTATGGGCGTGAGGAGAGCATAAGTATATAGAGTCCTTAGAACAGAGTCTGTCACATACTAACCTCTTAATAATTTTGAAAATCAGTTCAGTTATTTAAAATAAAAATTGACCAATCAACCAGTAAGCTTTTTCATCAAAAAGGAAACTAAATCAGAAGATCTAGACTTTGGTATATACTAACTTTATGACTTTGGGCATGCATTCAACTTTGCTTAGATTATATACCTATACCTGTTCTGTAAAATGGGTGTAATAATCTTTATTTTATCTACTTCTTATGATTCTTTCAAGGATAAAATAAACTCATATAAATTTTAAGTATAAGTTGTTATGCAAATAGAAAACACCATTATTGATAAGTTGTTTTATGAAGTCTAAACTCTTTTTATGCTGTACAATTCATTTAGGTTTGCTAGAGGTCGAATAAGAAATCACAATTTGAAAATAATTACTGAAATTACAAATACATATGTCTTTTGATTCAACAGTTCTACATTTTTAAATGTACTCTAATACCCTGGAAGTATATAAAATGATATATATCAAAGTAATTCACTATAATAGTGTTTGTAATATAAAAAACAGAACCCCAAAAATCTACCAACAAGGCCAGTGGTTCTGATGCCTGCCTGCCTTGCAAACACAAGGTCCAGAATTTGATTCCTGGTAACTGCATACCACAATGCTGGCCATGGTGAATCACACCCACCAGCAATCAGTACCACATACCACAGTGCTGGACGTGGTGCCTCATGCCTGTAATCCCAGCCCTTGGGAGGCAGAGGCTATATTGGGCTACATAGTGAGCTCAGGGCCAGCCTGAACTACAAAGCAAGACCCTGTCTCAAAAATAAGTATCTACCAACAGAGGAAAGGTTAAATATATTATGACACATGCATCTAATGGAATATGTTGTTAAAAAGAAATGAGAATCTTCTTAGTGAACTGCTACAGAAAAATGCAAAGAAAAGCAGTGAGATTCAGAACAGCTGTGTGTACTATAGGCTGCATTTTGGATATGAGGAGGGGGCTCTTCTGCATGTTTATTCACTTGTCTGTGCAAAAAGATGCTCTGAAGGATGCACAGACACCAAACATGGTGGCTGTCTTTGTTGAGGGGTGCTGGGCAATGGGAAGAACTTGTCCCTCATCTAAAGAACTTGTCTTGTGAGCCATGTAAATATACTACATATCGCATGAATTTAAATAAGAATTTCACTAAATGTGATTTTGAAGACAAGAACTGAAATTTACATTTTGTGTGTAATTGTACAGTGCAGACTATTTATAAAAAATATAGTCGGGCTTTTCCACATGGCTCTTGGTATAAGTAATATTATCTCTCAATAGTCATTTATTTGGAAATTTGTCCTGTCCAGGGAGTCTGTGCCATGCCCACTCAACTTCCCTTTTTAAAATCCAAGACTCCTCCAGCCCATCCAATGATACTGGGTCTTGACCTAGCTCAGAATGGATAAGCCAGTGGATAATGGCAGAGGTCCTGGAAATAATTTCACCACACTGGCAGGCGATCCTCCTCTGGAAGAATGATTTTCTGTATGGCCTCTGCTAGGGCCTTCCTCACAGGTATGCTCAAACTCCTCTTGGTCTGACCCCTGACTCTCATCCAGGGTGTGGCAGGTCAAACACACAGGCTTTCAACTTTGACAAGTCAAACCTTGGCTTTATCGTTTGTTTGCTGAGTGATCTTTAATAAGTTGCTCAACACCTCTTAGCTTCAGTGTCCTTATCTAAAAACATAATCACATTGCCTGCCTAATATCGATATCTCGTAAGAAGATTCATGTAAACCACTTAATAAAGTACCTGATATGGAGTAAGGCTCAATATATTCTGGATGTTCTATTAATTCACCTGGCATAGTTGGCTGCTGCCCTACCTGTGCCGTTTGATAAACGTGGAGTCTTTGTTGTACTTGTGCTTTCACCCCTCTGTGCCTAGTTTGGTGCCTGGCAGAAATAGGTATTGAGTGAATAAGTGCTGAATTAGTGTCTAGTTGATTCTTGTGAAAGTGTTAACTGATATAACCAAACTGACGGCTAGTGAGGACTTAGGATATGAACTGTCATAACAGTATTATCCATTTATAAAAGTATCTATAAAAACCCCGGAATTTTGCAGGGAAGGCTGTGTTCCCTCAGAGATGCCTGGACAGCACAGGAGGCGGCCTTGTCAGGCTTAGCACTGAAGCCCACTCCACAGGCCCCATACAGTCTTATCACTCAAGAGACCTTGACACCATTTAGCACTCACGGTGTTTTACCAATTAGGAAACTGAGGCCAGAGTGACAGTCAGATTTCCTGATCCCTGACTCTTAAACCACTGATCTTCACTCCAAATTCTCACTGGTCACACCTGGAGTTCGTGGGAATTTCAGAAGTTAGCCTTTTAAAAATGAAAACTACAGAAAGCAAAAGAAAACATTACCGGAAGAAATCTAGGCTTATTAAACTACCTTTCTAAATCACAATCTAACAAGAATGCTTCAAGCTAAATAAGGGAAGCTCCGAATACTCCTTTTCACTGGAGAATATAATTTTGTTTCAGCCACAATTTAAATTGATTTAGTTCTGAGCACCAGCTCTTGAAGTCTGGAACATATTCTATTTTCACCATGATACTTGTTTTGACAGTGATGCATTTCAGTTGACATAGTTGAAATCCTTATGTAATAAATCTCTGCCTGAAAATTAATCATGTTTATAATATTCTGAGAATTAATAACACCGATTGCTCAAATCATTAACTTAAAAAAGGAGCTTCCAAAATCTGTTCTCGGCAGTAAGGGACCACAAATAAATGAATGTTTGATAAAATAATCCAAGTAGCAGTTTAACAAGCGTAAACTGGAATGTGGCTGCAGTAACACAGAACTATTGTTTAAGGGTTGGCAGAGGCTGATGAGGTTCTTATTTCAGTTACGAAGCAGGCACCCACATGCATAATGAACTGCTCTCTGAATTATTAATGTGTTGCTTATTTAGCCTCATCTGTCTAGAAGATAATGTATCCTAACTCTAATGAGTGATTGGTTTTGTGCATAATTACAGTAGCAGCAGTAGAGGGGAAATGTGTGCCTTCAAAGAAGGAGTTCTAAAAATAAAGTCATCGCATAAACCCTGTTGTTGTTGCATTCTATCAAAATCAAACCCGAAGCATTTGAGAATTCATAATAAATTACAGGAGACAGAATCATTATTAACATCATAATTTAACACAAAAGGTTTTACTTAATCATTCATTACAGATCATGTGCTGTTAAAATGCATATAAACGACTCGGGTTGTTTTAAAATGTTAGCAAAGATGTTTCTTCGGCCATTCACCAACTGCAGTTTGCAGGGTTTGGCAAAAGAGGGAAGGAGTGAAAACTGATAGCAACAGATAACAATTTATGCCACTTCTGATTGAACGTTAATTAAAAGTTTTTAAAGGACTGCTTCTTTTTTATTTCTAAAACATGCATATCTGGGATTTCTCAGACCTTGTTTATACCATCAAATTATTGTCTTGGAGGACATGGGATCAAAAGGCCATTCATCCATTCTAACCAGATCTAAACAGCCACAACACCTGTTTCTGACGTGGAACAATTCTGAGTTATTCTAAGAGTGCAACACAGTTTTCTGCTTTCCCCTCTACAGCATATTATTGAGAGGATAGACCCATTTTATAGGCACTAGTTCTGAGTGCACTGTCATTACCATAGCAGTTTTATCTGTGTGTTTCGTTTTTCTCCAGTTTTCAAAGGGGCTGTCTACTGTCGGATCGTAAACCTGACAGCATTATTATGTTCTCACTTGTTCAGGAGGCTTCAATTCAGTTGTGAATTGCCCTGTGCGTGGACCTGTACATGCTTCTTTTCACAAAGTTCCTCTCCTGAGTGTCCACCCACAGGGACATATGTATAAGCACAGTGGCACCACAGCATCATAACATCCATTTCTCTCTAAAACCAAGCACTTTGGATTTGTCTCCACACCAGAAACCATGCAGAGCTTCTCTGCAGTGATTGTAGAGACATTTGAAGTACCGAAAATCATAATGCATCTGTGTAGGCAGCTCCTGGAAGTGTTTAGCTCTTCTTGATCACAGGAGAATTCCTGTATGTGGCCTGTAGCTAAGAATGAAACCTATAGGCAAGATGGGAAGAAATGGGAGAGCGCTTCTAATTCACAGTATAACTTCTGTTTACAGCTTTGTGAAGCTATACACTTAAATGCAGCAAATTGTCTTTGGAAGGCTTGTAGTGAATACTAACTTCTCTTTGAGCTTCCTTTTAGAAATGGCATGGAGTTAGGTTTGCCTCTTAGCGGGGCTTGAGTTTTAATGCTGATGTTGTCCTTCCTTCTAGCTCTGGACCTCGGATCCTGCAGGTCCCCATTGGTGAAATGAAGACTGTGAGTGGGGCTGGACATGGAAGATTCTTAGCAAGGTCCTGAGGGTTAATTAAAGGATAACTGTTTCTCCTCCCTGGTCCAAATGTACCTGTGTCTCTGTCTTTCTCTCATATTGGGGATTAAATCCAGGATTCTTCTACCACTGATCTATATCCCAGCTTATTTTTATTTTTTGTCGCTTCAGGGTTTCACTAAGTTGGCAAATGTTTAGCCTGGGCTTACATTTATAATCTTTCTGCCTCAGTCTCCCAGAATGCTGAGATCACCAGCTCATTGTCTTCTTTTCCCCTCCTCTCTCTCCTGCTTGTCTTTTAGTAAGTAGAGACTAAGGGATTCCCATGAGCAAGGGCCTTGCTGGTTCCTCATAGGTCCACTGGATGGAGGAGGAGGAGAAAGAGGAGACTACTTGAGCCCGACTATGTCATTCATCTCCCCCAAGCCCACTTCAGCCCTGCTCAGTGATTTGCCTGGTTTGTCCTTTTTTCCTCTAACTTAAGGAGTGTTTCATGCAGCCCAAGCTCTGCACATGCTGAACACAGGAACACTCAGGCGCTGTCTGTTGCTTACCGGCACATATGAGGAGCGATGGTGCTTTTTTTTGGCTTCTTTCTTTGGGACAAATCGGGGCACTTCAAGGATGCTCAGGCTGCAGTCCAGATGGCCATTGGTCAGGTAGAGGGTGAGCTTAGTCAGGGCCAGCTGGTCGCTATATGAGAGGTTTAGGCCTGTGGCCCATATCTGACGAAAACGAGAGGCGGACAAATGAGGATGACATCAGGTCACAGGAGAAAAAAGAAATCTCTCTCCAGCCCTTGCTAGACTGAACCATATGGCAGGCCCAACTAAACCAGTGACCACGGGACTTAATGGAATACACATGTTTGCTGCTGTTTCTACACCATTCAGCTGAGCAATGGAGTCTGGTTCTAATCAGAAGATTCAAGGTGACACAGAAAGTTCTGGAAATGGAAATACCCAGCCAAGGCAGTCTAACAGAGATGACTAGTCCCAAAATGCTCATATTGACTTTGATTTTCCTGTGATCTGCTGTTTTACAGGTAATGCAAAGTTTTCTACTGAAGAAATAAGGCAGGATAGAAGTGTTAGAGGTTGGGAAAAATGGAAAAGAAACAGGTAAAGAATGACTGAATATGAGATGGAAAGAGTAAGAAATATGAGAAAAGGGTAGTTTGTTTTGATTTTGGAAAAAATCAGTGTTGGTCTTTCTGGGATTGTCAGTGAGACTTCAGGAATACCCACAGTTGGCCTGTACGGCATAGCTGTAGCACTGTCCGACTATAAGGTGTGGGAATATCAGTTTACCACCCTGCAATATCATTGTACACTTGACTGGCAATGATGACAGTGTGTTATCTTAGAGGTATCACAGGATTATCAGAATACTATAGTGCAATGAAAAATGTTTTGAAAAATAGTCATGTTATAAATTACTCTTAACTGCTAGATAAATAAGCAATGTTTATTAATTCCTTTCTCAGATATTTACTGACCCTCTACACTGTGTTATACTAGCCAATAACAAACATAGGTCATCGGCTACTTCTTCCTTCTTCTAAGCCAGATCAAATTTAAATTTCTTCCCCCACATCGAATCCACAAGCACCCCTAGAATAATCCCCAGTTCAATACTCAAATAAAGCAGTGACCACGGGACTTAATGGAATACACAACTTTATGACTTGCTAGTCACTGGAGGATTAAAGTGTGCAGGTTGAATCCTTCCATGAAGAAGCTGAAGAAAGATACACATTCAACTAATTATAATACAATGTAATATGTCGTATAATAATGGAATGAGATAAAGTATGACTGAAGCCAAAAGAAAGAAAGGAAAGGCCAGGTTTGCCCAGTGAAGTCAGGGCTGCATTCCAGATGTGACAGCTGAGCTTTAAACAAGCAACAAAACCAGGACTAGCTGTCATGTGTCAAGTACTCAGCATGTAACAGGTGCTTCACAAACATCTTGGATCTTTTTTTTTTTTTAGGTTTTTTGAGACAGGGTCTCGCTTTGTAGTTCAGGCTGGCCCTGAACTCAGCCTCAAACTCACATCACAGCAGTCCTCCTGCCTCTGCCTCCTGAGTGCTGGGAGGCGTGAGCCACCACACCTGGCACTGTGGTATGTGGTACTGGTTGCTACTGGGGTGAGTCTCCACGCCCAGTATTGTTATGTGGTTACCGGGGATTGAACCTGGGGCCCTTGCGCTTGCAAGACAGGCACCAGAACCACTGAGCTATATTCCTGGCCCCCATCTTGGATCTTTTTAATAACCTAAAAAAGTTGTACCCCCATGTTACAGAAATATCCACAGATATTTAATATGATATTGTAATATTCATGTTACAGAAATAGGACAGGGAGTTACCCAGGTCCACACAGGAAGCAGTGGCACCAGGATCTGATACCAGTTCTGGTTGGCTCCAAGTTCCTCCCTATGTCCCATGCTGGAGGAGATAGCATTGGTCCTGTACCAATTCTCCAGGCAAATTAAAAGTTAAAGTTGAAGAGGATCAGAATGTGTTCTTGTTTCATATAATCTGTGCCACAGAAATGTCTTGGGGAGAAAACATGAAGTATTGTATTTCTGGAGTATGCTGTAATTAGCAGTAATGCATTTTCACTGTAGGAAGTTGGAAACTAACACATTTTCATGAAGACTTGATTAAATATTTTCTCCCCTTAGAAGGTCTAGTGCCCCACTTGCCAACTCTGTATGTTAAAATACATAATACATCTGCCCTAGAGTGGACTCCTCTCAAACAGATCTAGCAGTGAGTGACTTGAGTAAGCATTGAATGTAAATGGCATCATTATAAGGATATTAAGGGGTCAAGCTGGCAAGGCCCCTTGCTAAACTGAAGCTAATTTCAGGAGTCATATTCACATAGTAATGCCCTTTTATAATAGCAGATAAATCACATTTGCAACAATTGTTAAAAACTAACTGCCAAGTATCTGTTACAGTTGTAAGAATAAGTATTTGTCATCTTAAATATTTCCTGCTGTATGGCACCAAATGTAAATCAGATAGGGACAGCCACTGTTTGTTCATAGAAAAGTGAGCTTACTATTCTTGCATGGCAGCCATACGCCTCTCCAGAGTTGCTAGTCTCGCACCTTACTGGTCTCGATCAAAGAGAAACTTACTTAACAAGCATTACTGATGTGTATGTTGATAATATTAGTGCTTTGGTGAGAAGGTTTCAATAGGAGAGTGGCAGAGTGTAGGGGAAAGACTAAGAACTGAGAACTCAGCTTGTATTTGTATAGTTCCTGACACTCTCTCCATCTCAGTATTCTAGATGTCAGGAGAGCCAATGATTATTATACCTACTACATGGCTTTCTTGAAAAAAAATTCACATCAACTGACTCATAAGTTATAACATTCATTAAAGGGTTGTTTATGATTACTCTCTCTAAAAGAAATAGATGGTTCTTAAGAGCTATTGTTCATTTTTTTTGGTTGTTCACTAGCTATTAGATCCTCCGCTTACCTAAGTGGGGTGCCAAGCTGTCATGATTGGGTTCAACCTCACAATAACTCAGTCTACAAGGTGGTTGGGTTTGGGCAAGGTGATTGTTACTCTAGCTTCATTTTACCAATGAGGTTACTTAGATCAAAAAGCAGCTTCATGATTTGACTGACAGCGTAGAGTATGGTCCAGAACTTAAGATTTTCTGAAGTATTTTTGCCTCCCCAGGCTGCCCTAACTCCTCGGTTCACAAAGGAAAAGGCAGAACAAATTTCCTTAAGCGTTTTCCTCAACAGCAGGCTCGCCTGATTTGCTCAGATAATTGTTCTCTTCTCCATCTGGTTTTTCCACTGAAGACACCGCCCAAGGCATGCTTGTTTTGAGTACAGGGGTTCTGATCTCCCCCTCTAGAGTGTTAGCCATTTAGAGGAAGCTGCGGGGTCTTTCTCTTTTGGCAGCACCCAGGGTATGGAGTATGGTTGGCAAGGCGGTGGCCATTCACAGTTCCAGGGCTGCACTGAGAACTCCTCACGGCTTTGAGAAGCAGGTGTGTGTGTGTGTGTGTGTGTGTGTGTGTGTGCACACGCGCATGCACGTGTGTGAGTATGTGTGCGCGCGCGTGCACATGCGTGTGTTCACTTGAGCCTGTGTTCAGATTCAAATGAAGCAAGTATTCACTGAGCACCTCCGTACCAGCTCCAGGCTTCATTCACCTCTCATTTAATCTGATTTTTTGTTTCAAACTTTGATGCTAATTTTAGAAACTCATCTCTCTACACTGTATTTGCCCATCACAATTTAGATAAGTAATGACTGTGACTTCAGAGGCACCATGCACAGGGATTGGGGCAAGTGGATGGATTTTAAAATGTGTAGGAAGTGGCTTTGGCATGACTTGCTTATAAGACTTGTAATGACTAACTTGACGGGTTAATTGATCAGATGTGAGGGTGAGGGAAAAGTATTACTGAAGGTCAGAGCTGAAAAGACCTTTAAAAAGCATCCAATACAATCAGTTTATTTTATAAATAGAGCAACTCTGGCATGGAGAGCAAAGTGGTTTGTCCTAGGTCACAGACCCAGGTAACGAAGGTGCATGATAAACACCCTAAGGTGTCTTGGCTCTCAGTCGGGAATCACTTGTTGACTATTGTTTGGGGATATTTATGGCAAAGTCATTTTGTTAAAATGGCTCAAGTGCTAGGGAGACTTATGTCAAGACCTTAAGAGTACAAGCAACACAAAAATAATTCATTTCAGCATTATTTGTAATATCAAAAAACCACAGCAGTCCAACATTTGGGGATTGGTTAAGAACATTATGACACACCAGGGTTGTGGGATAGTCTGTGATATTATCATGAGATGATGTGGTTGAGAATAACTTGATTTAGGAAGCATAAAACAACAGGAGCATAAAAAGTCATATATGCAACATGACTTTAGCTTTAGAAAAACAAAATACACAGAAGAATAGATGAGACTATAACAAAATGTTGACCAAGTATGAGATAAGCAGAATGATAACTGCAGTTACATGGAGACTTTTATGCATCTTCTAGATCTACTCTAGAGAATATGGTGTCCATGAGCCACTGGTGGCCCCTGAGCACTTGAAATGTGGCTGGTCTACACTGAGATCTGCTGTTGATGTAAAACATACCAGACTTCCAGGACTGAGGATATTAAAAAATATGTAAACTGTCTCTTTACCAACCTGCACACTGAGAAAAGGCTGAAATGATACTTTATGTTAGGATAAATAAAAATATCTACTTTCTATTATTAACTTTTAAAAATGGAGCTACTAGAAAATTAAATATCATGCATATAACTTGAATTCTATTCTTATTGGATTGGTTGCAAAGAAGCCCACTGCAACTTGAGCAAAAGGTCAGGGCCGTCACAGGTAAATAGAAGTGAGGTGTCGTCCATGTCCCAGATCTCTTCTTCCTTGAGTGCTAGCAGTGCTCATCCCACCACTTCCCAGAGAGCTGGCAGACAGGAAGGGGTTCAGGCCAGAATGGTTCTGTTCCAGGTTCTTTGGGATGGCAAGGCATTTCTTCTATCTTGTGTGGGGAGGGGTGGGACAGAGGGCCAGTACAGAGCCTCCTTTGCTTTAGGTGTTCAGGCAGATGGAGGTCTCCTGGTCACTCCTGCTGCTTCTACCTCTTTGCAGAGATAGCCAGGTAGGAGGGCTAGCACAGCATGCAGATGTGGACAGATGTGCTTAGGCTTACTGTCTGAGACTATCTCCAAGTGCTAGTAAAATTTTGTAGCAAAGGATTCTGCCTTGTCTTTTGCTAACTTCCCTTAAGGGTATCCCAGGAGGTACAGCACTGAGGGAATGATTGATAGATGGGTGACATTCAGTGGAGAACCAGACTTTCAGAACGTCAAGAGTTCATAGATGTTTTGCAGACTAATTTCAAGATTTTCTTCTCTTTCTGTAAAGAGAAACACCCAAAGCTCCAGACAGAGTAAGCAACTGGCTAAAAACCCAGGGTTCTGGGGTCAGGATGTAAGGCACATCTTTGTGGTCCACTGGAAGTCACCTCACTGGGCTGCATTTTCCTTGACTAATCACTGCGGCTAACAATGACACACCTGGCGGACACCACTGCCTCCAGATGTGTCTAAGAGACTAACAGCATATTGTAAAGATTTGCCACTTTGGGGAGAATATTTAAAAGACAGTCTCCACCTAACCCAGTTTTGAAAGATGCAGTGCTGAAAATTTCCCCACCACAGAGGTGGCGTCCATTGGACCTCTCGATTCTCTCTAGAGCAGGAGCAGCTATTTGTTAGACTCATAGGTTCTTACGGCAATGGCTGGGCTGTAGAAGCCAGGTTATATGCCCAGTTCCTCTACTTGTTGGGAAAATTCAGCCATGGGAAGGTCAAAGTCCCTTCTATACTTGTGATGTGTCCAAGTACAATGCCAAGGGCTTACTTCCTACATACAGCTGTGCAGGGTGGGGATTCATTAGAAGGTACAGAGAAGAGGCATGGCATAATCTAATGTCTGTTTTTAAAGGGTTGCAATGAGAAGAGACCATGAGAGACAGGGAAGGTGTTGGCAGGTGTTGGCTCTGGGGGAGAGACGCTCCTCACTGGGCTAGTGTGGTAAAGTGGAGGGTGGGACAAGCGGTCATATATAGGTGTGTTTCAACCCAAAAGGCTTGACCACAGATCAGGCATGATCCCAGAAAGAGAGGCATCAAGGATGTCTCCAAGACTTTGGACCTGTGGAAAGTAGAACAGAATCATCATTTCCTACGTGGAACAGATAGCTGGAGGAATAGTTTGGCAGTAAAAATCAATGTTTCAGGTTTGGATCCAAGTATGGTGATACACACCTGTAATTCCAGCATGCCTGGAGCCTCAGGAAGGAGGATTGCAAGTTCAGACCCAGCCTGGGCAAGCTAGTTATTTAATCAAGATCCAGTCTCAAAAAACAAAACAAAACAAAACAAACAAAAAAACAATTAAAAGGGTTTGGGAAATAGTTTAGTGCAAAAGGCCTTAGATTCAATCCCCAGTACCAAAAGAAAATAAAATAATAAAAAACTAAAATGTAGTTTCAAGTGTGCTCCATTTCTGACATCTATTTTGGACAGTGTTTGGGAGGGTAGGTTGAGACTTCAGGACTTTTCTCCTTGTAAACTGAAGAGCTAGGCACTGGGTGGGGCTGGGCTGTGGGCCAGGCTGGGCTGTAGGCTGAAGGCAGAATCTGTTGCTGGTAGGAAGTGGACTTTTTCCTGCTGTCTCCAGACTCTCCTTGGTTGAGGAGAGGTGAGTTCGGTAGGACTGAGCCCTTTCCTGGGGACACATGCTTCTCACAGTGGTCAGGCCTGGATGATACAAAGTTGAAAAGGATGAAGGCAGCTGGGCAGAGGGAAAGAAGTGCCAGCAGTGTGAGGGAAAAGGAGACTGGAGAGCTGTGTGATTTGAGGGAGGTGAGTGGTTTCTTTGAATTAGAAAGACCACTGGACCAGAATTACAAGGCTGGGAATATTGACTTGTCGTTTCTACCTAGATGGTCTTAAAACACTTCCTTCCAGGGGCCGGGGGAGTACCCTGGAAACCACATACAATACTGGGTGTGGAGACTCATACCCAGCAGCAATCAGTACCACATAACACAGTGCCGGGCGAGGTGGCTCACGCCTGTAATCCCAGCACTCGGGAGGCAGAGGCAGGAGGATCTCTGTGACGTGAGTTTGAGGCTGAGTTTAGGGCCAGCCTGAACTACAAAGAGAGACCCTGTCTCAAAAAAAAAAAAAAAAAAAAAAAAAGAACCACTTCCTTCCATCCCTGGTCCTGTTTTCTTGTCTGCTGATGAGAGTCTCAGGTGTCTGTCGGTAAGGGCTGCTATAAGGATTCAGTGACTATAGGAAACTGTAAGATTTACTCTGGAGCCCTAATTACACCCTTATCTTTCTTCTCATCTGGCTACCGGGAGAAGTCAGGCAGCAGAACTCACTTGCTGGGCTTTGACTATGGTATTCTTGTCTGCTTTTCAGAAGTAGGGAGCAGAGAGAGGTTCTAGCACCCCCGCTACCATAAAGAGAACGTGCTCTCCCAGGCAGTTACTGAAAGATATCTCTTGTTCCCACTTCACTGAAATGCTAGACCGCACTGAGCTCTCCGCTGTGATAAACATACCTGATACTTAAAGAAATGAATATGCTTTGCTGTAAGAATTTTCAATTAGTGAAATATTAATGTGACAATGATAGTAAGAATTGTTTCCATAACATTAAAAACAAAACAAAACAAAAAAAATTGGGCCGGGGAGTTAGCTCAGTGGTTCCAGCGCCTGTCTCGCAAGCGCAAGGACCCGGGTTCAATTCCCCAGTAACTACATAACAATACTGGGTGTGGAGACTCACACCCAGCAGCAACCAGTACCACATACCACAGTGCCAGGCGTGGTGGCTCACGCCTGTAATCCCAGCACTCGGGAGGCAGAGGCAGGAGGATTGTGATGTGAGTTTGAGGCTGAGCTCAGGGCCAGCCTGAACCACAAAGCGAGACCCTGTCTCCAAAAACAAAACAAAACAAAACAAAATCAACAGGCAAACAGCAGCCTCTTGGCCTGTTGCCACCTAGTGGTAACTGCTGGGATAGCTCAGCCTCGTTTAGGAAAAGAAGGACTGTTAACCTTTGTGTGGGCCAGTTCCTAGGTCAACATTTGACACTCCTGGTATTCATTTTGGAAACCTTTCTCTGTTTCTGTTAGTCCTCTTTATCCTTCGGGGCATGACTTCAATCATAGCTCCACGTGGCCGTCTCTGAGTAACAAGAACATCCAATCTGTCCCAGCTCCTCTGGACATGGCCTTATAATGGTTTCCTGAAATCTACAAGGTCAAAGGCAGCAAAAAAATAAAAACAAAAAAAGCAACAACAAACAAAAAAAAGGGCCCTTGTCATTTAGCACTCAGGGCCAGACTGTGCGATGTCTAAGTTATAATTTTCAAAGGCTTTCAGAATGTTTCAATAAAAGAGTAACAGGCTTCCCAATATGGAAACTGCAGTACATATTTTAAAAATATCCACACAAAAAAATGGAACATGTCAGTTAAGTGCAGTATAACTCTTATGGGCTTATGTTTAAATCACCTTCATGTGATGTGGGATGAGAGAAATCTCTAAAATTGAAAATATCCAGGGAAGTCTTAAACAGTCCTCTCCTGTAAAACTTAGCAAGATCATCATACTGCCCTCCTCATTTTGTGGACAAGGACTCTGAGAAGTACCATAATAAGGGAATAACTGGGACTCGAGACTAAGTTCCTGATATTGGTCTTTCTATGACATCCGATTACAACCATTTGAAAAATAACCCCAAACTTTTGTAGGATATCACATCTTATCTCTTTGTCACTTTGGGAATTCTTTCAGGAGCTGTCAAAACTATGTTAAAAATTAGTCTGGGCATCCTAAATGAAAAACCTTATAATTAAACGTCCATCATTTATATTTTGCCACATTTATATTTTTTACCAGTGTTAAACAAAAAGCCTGTAAATCTTCTTTCAATATATATTCTGCCAAAGCCAGCATGTCCACAAATCTTTTACTACACCTTTTTCTTTTTGTTGCAGTCCTGGGGATTGAACCTAGGACCTTGCAGTTGCCAGGTAGGCATAGTGCCACTGAACAACATAGCCAGCCCAGTCTTTTACTACACTCTTGCCTTCTCAGCTTCTTTTTCCAAGTTTCTTCTGCTGCCTCTGTAAATTTGTGATCATCCCTCCACAATTTTTAAGGCTGATGTTCTATCTAATATTATTTATGTTCTTAAGGTATGGAGTTATATACTTATTTCCTTTTGTCCTTTAAGTATTCCTTTGTTTTTCCATGATGAATTCTTTGGAAGGCCCCCTTCTTGCTTTCAAATTAAACACTACACTCTAATAAGCATGACAACCCAATGTTAAAATGAATGTTTCTGGGACTAGTAATAGTGTATAGTTCTTCCCCAGCCGCTCAGTGTGTGAATCTCACATTTTGTGTGATTTTTCTTTAATTTTCCTGCTGTCGACATCAAGGCTGGTGAATGATTTGCTCCACTGAAAAGCGCTCCTTTAGTGCTACTTCAAATGATCTCTAAAAGGCCTTGTCAATTTTCAAAGCAGAAGGGGTCTTGTTGTGCAGCTCTCAGCAGGGAGGATTCTTGTGCACAGTCCTTGTGAGATGTGGACCCCTCTCATGGTGAGGGTGGCCCACAGCACTAGCCTGAGAAGAGCAGTGGAAAGTTTGCTGGCAGAGTTTTCCAGTTGCCTTGGCAGTTCCAACAAACCAGAATCTTTTATAGAGAACAACCTTGGTCGCAGAATATGTAGCAAGTATTACCAGGCTGTGGCCGTGGAGCTAGTCTAGTTCAGCATCTTTAGATCCTGGGAACAAGGCTTTGCATGTTCATGCAAAAATTTGTACACAAACATTCATCGAAACATCATTCTCAACAGTCAAAAAGTGGAAGCAACCTAAATATCCATCAATAAATATATACACTAAATGTGATACAGCCATACAATGGAATATTATTCAGCCATAAAAGCAATGATTGATGCAACTGATATATGCTATATCAAGGTTCAACATGACTGAACCTTGAAAACATTGTAAATGGAAGAAAAGTCAGAGAAGACCACTTATTGTTTGATTCAACTTATATGAGATGTTCAAATAGAGAAATCCACTGAGACAGAAAATGTTTTCTAGTGGCTGAGGGGAAGGAGGTATATGGTAAGTGGCTTCTTATGGTTACTAAATTCCTTTTTGGAGAGAGGGAGATGTTATAAAAGTAGATAATGACAATGATTGCACTAGTCTGTGAATATACTAAAAACTACTAGTGTCTACTTCCAAAAGGTGAATCATATAGTATCTCAGCAGAACTAGTCCACACACCACTAGGATGGCTACCTACACAATTTTTATGGTCCAATATTTGAATCTAGTTTTTGGGAGTGTTTTGTTTTATTTTTCCTTCAGAACTGGGGATTGAACTCAGGACCTTGTACTTGCCAGTCAAGCAGCACCACTGCTGAGCTACATCCCCGACCCTCTGAATCTAGTTGAGTGTGTACATGATAACTGACTGTAGAAGTCTGTGATAAAGCGCCCTAAGCTGCCTTCTGAGTCTATTCTAGGTCACTCTTCAGAACCTTAAAAAGCTTGCCATGCATTGCTAACAGAGATATCTGCCACGTGGGCTAAAGCAAATGAGTGCCAGTATCAGGGTCAGTCCACGGGGCTTAACGAGCAGCGGCAAGTTGGAAGGACAATCCATTATCATAATGTAAAATACATCATTTCAGGAAGACTCGACACGCTGTATGGACCCAGTGTTGTTCTTATAGAAATCAGTCCACTTCTGCCTACTTCCCACTGTGGCTTCCATTAGTAGTCAGCTCCAGGAGGGGGTGGGGCGGGGCCTGGTGAAATCCAGACAGACAGGGCAGGCCAGGCTGGTGGCATATGGTAAAGGAAAGATAGAACCTTGCCTCTCCCTCTGCCCTTTTTTAAATCCATGCCAGCAGCCTCCAGCCCCCCAGCCTGTGCTCTGTGGCATGTGCTGCCTTCCTTGCACTGGGCCCTGCCTCATTCCCACCAACTTTATCCAATAATCTAATTAGTTCTCACTGAGTTGGTAATGGGGGAGGCCAGAGCCCCAGGTGATGTGTGTTCATCATCACAGCACCTTTCAGAGCAGTTATCTGAGGGTGAATCTGGATTCCACAATGTTGTACTTATTTCCTGAAGACTCTAGTGTTTGATTCCATACCCTATTGAGCCAGTGTGTCTCTTTTTGACCACAGTAATGTTCTGAAACCTGCTTATTTGGCAGACTGGAGGAAGGCGACTTGGAAAAGGAAAGAGGAGGAGAATGCGGAATGTACTTAGGGTCTGTTAAGTGGTAGGCACTGTGTTCAGTATCTCCTCACGTTGGCATCCTCATAACAGCCTTGTGAGGTGGGGATAACATCTGCATCAGATAGAAGTGAGAATGAAGGCTTACATGGTCTAAAAACTATCCTCTAGCTGCCAGCTTAGCAGCAGGACCAGGATAAAAAATCCAGGTGTGCTAATGCAGAGTCTAGGCCCTCCTGCCATGTCAGGTCCCAGTGAAAGTGCTCCTGGTGCATCATGGGAGCACAGCATGGTTCTAACAGCTACATTGGGAATCTGCACCAGGTACCTGCAGTTCTGGAACTGGGCAGGCCATTGATTTTCTGCGGGACTTCGGCCAGGCCACTTAACATTTCTCTGCCTCACCTTTCCCGTAATTTATCTATAAAGTACTTTGGGAACCTATCCTATGAGAGCCACGGGAGGACAAACAAATACTGTCCTCTGGTACAGGCAAAAAGCCAAGATTCGTACCTGTGATCTATAAGTCCCGTGGCTCTCTCCTGAAGTGTATGGGTGGAGTGCGAGGGC
The DNA here is from genome assembly GCA_004026965.1 of Petromus typicus. Classification (NCBI taxonomy): domain Eukaryota; kingdom Metazoa; phylum Chordata; class Mammalia; order Rodentia; family Petromuridae; genus Petromus; species Petromus typicus. Next base: position 4,626 of record PVIR01009832.1, on the reverse strand, counting down.
CCTGGGGAGAATTCCACTTGAGTAGCCACTGACTGAAAATCACCTTGTTCAGTCCCGGCTTTCTACTTGGCTTACACAGTGCGATGCCACTGCACAAGGCCTGGCTGCTGGGTGGACCCTCGGGACTGCCTTTGGCTGATGGCCCCTGCGATGCCCGGCTGTCCCTAGATTCCACGTCTCATGGAGGAAAGAAACAGCATGAGGAAAAGAACTTTCTCCCCTCCTCTTCCTACTCTTCTAAACTCAATGGCTATTTCTTACTATATAGGTTCCTCTCAGTAGAATATACTAACAAGTCTCTTAACTCATGGCAGAGAAGTTAAATTCTTAGTTTTACTCTGTATGTGCTAGGCATTTTCTACAGTCTTTGAGACAATTGTAAAAAACAAAACAAAATAAAACAAAACAAAACTGAAATTACCTTCTTCATAATTCCTGCATCTCAAGTAAATTTTAAAAATAACCCAAAATAGGTATATATCAATTATCCCCCCAAAATTTGTTATGACAAATTCTTTAGTACATCATAGACATTTCTTGTGAATAGAAGTTTTACAGTGTTATTTCTTTGACAAGTGTCCTTACCTTGACCCTTTAGAAAATAATCTCTTGTCCTGCACATTTCTATTTACAGAGGGTCAGGAGTTTTGTTGTTACCACAGGGATTAAAAATATGCTCTCTCTGGCCCAGGGAAGAGCTTGGAGGAACAGCTCCCCTCCTCGGTAGGCACTGCCAGGCCCAGAGTGCTCACAGTCTTTCTTCTATTCCGTGTTTATATTCTCCAGGTGGGGGTTGGGGAGTGAATTTTATTGGTTTATTTGGATTTGTATTTAGCATTGGCACCTAATTCTGCCCAATCAAACTTCAGTAGTTTAATATCATTTACATATTCAGGTATTAGTGGAGAGATCTAAAAAGATTGAAATTCAGACGTAAGTAAGATTAGTACTGTACGATGGCTATGAACATGGCGAGAGGGCAAGATTGGCTCCTTTGTGACGTGAAGCTAGGAACAACAGTGAACACACTGAATCTTACATTTAAGAAAGTGAAGTATATATTTGGAGGAATATGCATATTGTTCAAACAGTTCCATTTATGCAAAAGATTCATGTAACTTTCTAAAGGTTTTCAGGGATTTTAAAGGACTTTAAGTGCAGTGCTAGACTATACTGGTAACAGATGTTCAACAACGTGTTTAAGTTTTTGTTTTACTGAAAAAGCAGTGGATTATCTGATGTTTTCTTAGAAAAATCATATCAGTGCCACCATATGTAAAGTATAGCTCAAGTTCACTATTTCTAAAGGATAACTTAAAATAACAAAAGAGCTCCTAAAAATAAATATTACAGAGAGGAGCTAGAAGATTTTGCTTGTTAAAGGATTCCCTTCAGAATTTCAGTCCTTTGTGTCATTTCTTGTTCTTTTTCTCCAAAGACAGATGGTGTCAGTAATTGCCTATATATTTAATTAAGTTAAAAAGCTACATAGTAAGGTTTTGGCAAAAACTAGGAAATGCCATGCTATGAGCAAAGAAAGCAAAGGAGGCAGAAACTGGTAGAGGAAGACACCACTCCTCACCAGGTACACACTTCCAGTATCCCGTGTGTTGGAAGGTGAGATCGCATTTCACTGATTATCAGAAGACAGACATTTATCCTGGAAGACAAAGCCCATAATGGAAAACTGGATGGTGGCTCTTTTCCACTTGAGATTCGCTAGATGAAAAGGATCCTACCTGTAGTCCACATCCTCTCCAGCCTTGACCTCTTACTTCAGGGGTTCTTCTACATGTCTGTGACATTAGGTGTTTGCCTGGCACTTCTCACCTAGCAGGGTAACCATTATAAAATTATTATGGGGGAAAAGCAGCAGCTACTTGTAGAAAGTGGTTTGGGAAACTGACTTAGCCATTCTTGTAGTGTCTGTTTTCAATGTTCCCATCCCGTGAATCCACCTTCTGGCTTAATGGCAATATGGCACTCCCAGCTGTGGTGCTGTATATGGGCTGCACATTTAAACTCTTAAAGCTTAAAAATGGCTACCACAACACTGATTTTACTCCATTTCGCTTAGTCATTAACATTTAATGATTACCTTATGTGCTGAGCACAAGGATGGAATATATTAAAAAAAAAATAGAAGATGCATTCTCTGGCTCTAAGCTGTTCAACTCAATTCAACAAGCAGATTGAGGATAGACAAGAGGACGTGCATTTTGTCCTGGGACAGTGGTGGAGAAGGGAGAACATTTTCAAAGGAAGTCACCATTAGTCCAGCGCAGTGTGTTGTATTGGCAGTGAAAGATCACAGACATGGCACCTCACCATGTCATGGTGGGAACCCTGGCAGCCATGTGACCTTGAACATGTCACTGAAGCCTCAGTTTCCTCCTTTGTAAGTAGGGATAATAATACCAACTTCTGAGGGTGCAAGGATTGGGATTATTAGATGTGAAACACGTAATAATACCTGGCAGATGACATTTCAACAAACAGTTGTCATTATTATTGATAATTATTCTGAGCACTGAGAGTGTTGAGGATGAAGCAGCAGCAGAAGAAGGATTATTATAGCTCTCCACGTGGAGTTGAATTTTGAAATACATTTTGAAGTTTAAAAAAAAAAAAGAAACACAAGCTGTAGGGATGAGGGTCCTATGGGGGAGGTGGGACGAGAAGTGTTTACCGAACATAGAGGCCCCCAGTTGATCCACTTTGGAAAGTCTGGTGCTGTTATCAATAAGAAAGAACAGTGACTGCCATAGCATGGTGGTGGTAGCCATGGTGGGCAGTTCCAGCGGCCATAAGAAAGAAGGAAGGTAAAGAGCAAATTACCCTGTAGGCTGTCACTCTAATGTCCCTAGCATTATGGTACAGGAAAAGAAAATAAGTTAAAACTGGTGTTAAGAACAATTTCACAGAGCTCAGATAAGTCAGTAGCAACAAACAACCTGTTATAGATTAGATCTAAAATGTCCTCCGTAAAGCTTGTGCCTTAGGAGTCAGGGCTTTTAGAGGGCTGATGAGTCCATTGATGAGTCCATGGCTGAATGGACTGTTAGGAGGTGTGGGCTGGGTGGGGTTACTGCGGTGTACCCTCAGAGTATATGTTTGTCCCTGGCTTCTCCTTTCCTTCTCTGCTTCCTGGCTGCCATGGGCTGGGCAGCTTTCCTTTGCCATGCCCTTCCTCCATGCTATTTCTGTGTGGGTGAGGTTGTGGACTCTTTGTACATTGGTTACTGGGTATAAATTGGTGTAGGTATCATGGAAGAGAGTATGGAGGCTCCTCAAAAAGTTAATGATACAACTATTATAGGATCCAGCAATTATACACACACACACACACACACACACACACACACACACACACACACGAATATTATTCATCCTTTAAAAAGAGGGAAATCCTGCTACTTGTGATGTGAGCAAATGAGGAGGACATTATGCAAAATGAAATAAGCTGAATGCAGAAAGACATCTAAATGTTAACACAGTTTCTCTTAACTGAAATGGATTGTTGACTTATAGTTGAGGTAGAAAATTGGTTGATAATTTGATCTTTGAGGTTGAAAGCCTGAAATTCAACCACCTACTAAGAAATAAAGCAGGCATCTCTGGATGTTATCATCTAGAAAAGAAAAATAAAGTCAAACTTACAGAGACAGAAAGTAGGAAGGGGATGACCAGGGGTCAAAAGGTGGGGGAAATAGGCACTACTAAAGGGCACAGGCTTTAAGTTATAAGATGAATAAATTCTGGAGATCAGATGTCCTTGATGACCAGAGTTGATAATAAAATACAAATGAAGTCTGCTAAGAAAGTAGATCCTACACATAAAACAAGGCAACCATCTGAGATAATGGATATGTTAGCTTAATTGTACTATTTATTTTATAATTTATATGTATATCAAAGTATAACATTATATATCTCAAATACATACTTTCTAACACTGCATATGTCAAAAACATACTTTCCTTTATTTAGGTTTTTGTGTGTGTGTGTGACAGGATCTCCCTCTGTAGTTCAGGCTGGCCCTTAGCTTACTATGTAGCCCTGGTGAGCCTCCAACTCATAGCAGTCCTCCTGCCTCTGCCTCTTGTCATGCTGGGATTACATGTGTGAGCCTCCATGCCCAGGATTGTGGTGTGTGGTATTGATTTGCTGGTGGGTATGAGTCACCGTGCCTGGCATTGTTCTATGTGGTTGCTGGATTGAAGTCTGGCCCTTGTGCTTGCAAGGCAGACACCAGAACCACTGAGCTAAATCCCCTGCTCTATTTAGGTTTATTTTTAAGCACAGGCCCTCTTGTATTTTAGACAAACACACTAGTAACTCCATCCTCAGTTCAAATATATACCATTTTTTATTTGTCATTTGTACTTTAGTAAAGCTGGGAGGCTGGAAAAGGACAATTTTGACAGGAAAACTTTATCTCACAAAAATCCTGACCACTGGTGACAGCTGGAAGTAGGAAGGAAACTTTCGGACTTGTTTTTACAATGCTCGGGAGCAGGGCAGGCTGTAAATCCTTGAGGGAGAGAATGTTGTTCTTACTTACTCTGAGCAAGAACCCTTTTTCCTATTTTGCTACCTGCGGCCCTCTTGAGTCCTGCAGATATT